>MU612754.1:0-12440 GCA_025201675.1 Cunninghamella echinulata
AAAAAAAAAAAAGAGAGAGAGAGAGAGAGAGAAATCAACAAATGCCAATTTTGAACTGGTTATTGATGTGTATTTTTTTATCTACCTTTAAATTTTATTACCTTTTTGTTTTCTGGTAAAAAGTTGTTCTATCTCTTCTAAAACTTCCAAGAATTTTTGATCACACTACAAGTGTTAATAACAATTTGGTTAAAAAAATACTCTCCCATTTACACAAGTATATATATATATATTCAACTTACTTCGAGTAGAGCCTCAGCAAGTGCTTTGTTTAATTTTAAAATAATAACGTCTATATTTTTCAACGAAGATTCAAGTGAAATTATTACAGATTCTAAATTAATATAAGTTTGACTGTAAAAAATGGGATTTAAATGGTCAACTATAGTCTTAAAAATAATAACAGTATATAAAAAAAAAATATTTACTTTAGATTTTCATTTTGTTGCTCGAGTAATGAAGAATATATTGCCGCTTTATTAGGTGGTTCACGCCTATTTCCAAATTGATTAAATAAATAAAAACTGTATAAATTATAAAGAAATAAAATATATGTTTCAAAAAGGAAACGATTTATTTTATGTTTTTTTATTATTATTATATACTTTATATTATTATCTACTGCTTTTTCCCAATCATCCTCATCCCTTTCAAGTTTTCTCTTATCAAATTTATCCATAAATAAAAAAAAGTAGAACAAAAAAAAAAAAAAAATAACTGAGCTAGATTTTTAGAAACAATTAAGGTTACACTATTTTTTTTTATTTGAAATATTTTATAATGAGATTTATTAAATTACGAATTAAAACTATAATGGAGTAAACAAAACAAAAAATAGAATGTATTAAAGATATAAAACAAACTTACAATGCAGGATATATAATAATATGAATTTTTTTCCTTTTTTTCTTTTAATTTTTAAAACCACTCCAATGACGCAACTGTTCACCATAAATTTTTAATATTAAGAGACATATAGTTGCTAGCCAAGATAAACCAGCTAATAAAACACAAGTATAACCAGGGCCAAGAGCAGTAACCATTTGATTCGATACCAAGGTTAAGACGCAAGCAAGAATCATACGGATTAAATTGGCAGCAGCTGTGGCTGAAGCACCTTTTCCAGGCATAGCATCTACAAGATAAGCTGAAGTAGCGGATACGACTTGACTCATACCAAACGTAACAAAACCAAAACCAATTATACCAGCCCATACGGATCGTTGGTACTCTACCATCCATCCGAATAATAATAGACCAAACGGCATTATAATTAAAGTGCATGGCCATAAATTCAAAGTTAATCGGTCTTCAACCATAGGTCGACCTCTTAATTTTCTACTGCGCATCACTAGTCTATCAGATAATTTACCACCAACAGTAGACCCAATTAAATTCCCAATTCCTGCACCTAAATAAGATAATCCAGTTTGCCAAGAACTAAATTGATAGTTTTCTTCATAGAGTCCAGGTATAATGGTTTCTACTGCAAACATACTAGCAAATGCAACAGCACCAACAAAAGAAGCAAGAAAAATAAATGGGTGTCTCAAGAGCAAGAAGGAAGCAAAGGGATTCATACGAGACTTTTTCAGTTCTGTAGAATTAGAAACTACTATTTTATTATTCTCTTCTTCTTGTGGTAATTTTTGTTGTTGAATAGGCACCACTGTATTTTCATCATCCATCGAAGGTGATATAGATGGCTGACGGTGATGATGATTACTAACTTTTTCCTCCGTTGTTATATTTTTACTAATTGGTAATACTTTATCGAATTTATCATCAATTCTATAAGTCTCTGGTAAAAAAAAAAAGACAATCAAAGTAATACATAAACCAAAGGCAAGGCAAAACCAAAATGTGGCCCTCCAACTTTCTTTTGACATAATAAGGACACCTCCGATGATCGGCCCCAACAAAGGTCCAAAGAAAACCCCAAAAAAGAACTTGCTAAAGGCAACACCTCGTTTTTCGATTGGATAACAATCAGCAATAACTCCAGCTCCAACACTTTGTCCGCAAGAGGATCCAACTGATTGAATACATCGTAATACTACTAATCCCCAAATGTTTGTTATTACTGCAGATCCAAGTGACGCAACACTAAATATTAGCATCGATATAATCGATAAATAACGACGCATATGGTAATGATCTGATATTGACGCCCAAAGTACAGGAGCAAGGCCCATAAAAAGTACAAAGAGGGCTGCTGTTAATGTAGTTGCAATTGGTGGTGCGTTTAAATCAGAAGTGATTAATGGTAAACCCCTAGTAAAAATAAAAAAAAGTATAATAACTGCTGAGTATCATTTTAATTAACTAATACATACATTTTATAAATGAATAAATGAATGTTATTTATTTACGGGAAGTATATCGTTGATGAAAAGCCAGGCGTACAAGCACATAATGCTAAAATAATAATAATCTTGTTTTTGGCTCTATCAGATAATAACCGTGGATCTTCTTCTACAGCAGGCTGCAGTAATAATCTTGACTTTATTCCTTTTTTTATCCGCTGTATTTTTGAATCCATCATTTTTAATATAGGTATAATAAAAAAAAGAAAAAAAAAAAAAAAAAAAAAAAAAAAAAAAAAAAGAAAGAAAAAAGATTAAAAAAAGTTTAATTCGTAAAATATTTACAAATGACACAAAAATAACGTTATTATCTGAAACTTTATTAAGGTACAAACTCTTTCCGCTAATGACAGGTTTGTCCGAGCTCCGCGCCTTTTCGCCGGAATAATTATTCTACATTGAAAAATTAAGTAAAATCATAAAGATAGAATAATAAAAAAACAGAAATGAAAATTTTCGATCTAAGATCTATGGAAAATAATAATTAATTGTAAACAAAAATTATATATACCATATATGTATATATTTATACATACTTATATTTAGAAGAAAAAAGAATTTATTTAATTTATCCGATAGAAAAATTAAGAGAGTGTAATACTAAAACTATTCAAGGTGCCTTTAGACTGGAACCCAATTTTATTATACATCCTTTGTGCATGAGCAATATCATCGTACACCTCTAAGTAAGCAACATGATCAGAGGACGTTAAGTGTAAAGGTAAAGCTTGTTGAAGACATAATTTACCAAAGCCTTTTTTTTGATAATCAGGGTGAGTTGCACAAACATTGATATGTATGAAATTTGGGTAGCAATCAGGACAATTAATAATAGCTGTGCTAATAATTTTTCCATCGTTTTCATTTTGTAGTATATAAACAGAAGTTTGGTGATCCATAATTTGTGTAGTAAGTTTCTTTTTTAACCATTCTATATCATCACCATACCTAAATGAAGCGCTTATTGTTTGTGCCAACGCATCAACATGGTTTAAGGTTGCCTTTTTAATTTTTATTTTATTTCTATCGTCTTTTTCTTTTTCTTCTTTTATTGCATTTTCATAATCACCTAAAGTACAGGCCATAATAATATCAGTGTCTATTTCAACCTTGGTGTGACCATATTGTTCAAACCAACCAGCTAATATATTTAAAGAAGGAGTAGCTAATTCGTCTACAAAATATCTTGGTACCAATCCAAGTTGCTTAAAATAAGATTTGGTAGCTAATAAAAAATCTTGAAAGGCCTGTTCATCTTTTGTTTGAAATCTTAAACGGCAACATATATTTGATTGTTGATGAATCGGGTTGCGAGGGTTTAAAATTAATAAACTGTCATCTCTAGCCAAGGTATTTGCTCCTAATTGGCTATATAAGCAATAATTTAAATTTAATATATGTTCTTTATATGAAGACATAAAATATAATAAAATATCTAATATGAAAAGCGTACAATTTTTTTTTTTTTTAAAAAAGAAAAAAAAAAAGAAAAAGAAAAAAATGCCGCAGTTTTAATATATTTTTCAATTAGGGTTCACAAAATGCTAGTTATACAAGTTTTTAGTTTTTAGCTGGAAAACTCACAAAAGTTTATAAATATGATAATGTTAGCAATGGAGAGGTGAAAATAATGGTAATAATAAAAATAAATTTAATAAGAATAATATTCTAATTTAATTTATTAAACCGTTCATTAATTATTTAAATAAACATTATATCACTTACTGTAATAAAAAAGTGCTGAGTTTTAAAAAAGAACTGAAAAGTACTGATTTTTTGAATTCTAAGTTCTGGTTCAATACTTGTATTCGTTGCGCAATAATTGATGTAATTCAGCTCTGGTTAAGTATTGTTCGGCGCAATTCAGTTCGTGTTAAGTACTACTCAGTGCAATTCAATTTTAAACAAGCATTTTTCAATATTATTTAGTTCTAATTTTTATTCAATTTTAATTTCATAAAATTTATTAATAAAAAAGCAATACAATCACATTGTATTTAATATTGTATGCAGTATCTAAAATAATCTAACTAATACGGCACAATAAATAATTAAGTCATTAAATTCTCAGGGTGATAATGTTTTTTAATAGATTGACAAAACTTGCTTTAACATTATAAAGGCGGGTATTTAAGCCACATGGTGCATTTAGTAAGCATCAAATTATAATGATGTTTAGAACTAAGGCTATTTTTATTTAATACATCATTTAATATTATTATTATTATATATTTAAAAAAAAAGGGTTAAGAAATGGAGTAAAAAAAAAAGAAAAAAGAAAAAGAAAAAGAGAAGAGAAGAAATGAAAATATAGAAAATTTTAAAATTTAAAATTGACTTTTATAATTTTTTTGCTTTAGTTACTACTGTTACTGTCGCTTTTACTGCCTCTTCTATCCCTGGAACCTCTAGTAACAATTACATTTATATTAGAAAATAAATTATGCATTATAGTAATATCCACACTGGATAAAAAAAAGGTCAAACAAACAACACCCAATATATTTTGTAATTTTAAGTATTCCAATATTTAAATATCACAGAATAAGAATTAATTATGAAAAGTTATGGAAATAGTGGTTTATAAAATTAATATATACCATCCATCACGTACATTTAAGCAAATCTTCAATGTTATGAATAGTGAATATTATTAAAAATGTTTGTATTGATGAAGATAATCAGGCTAAAGATCTAAACCCATCCACTAGAAATAAAAAAACGCTTGTTGTAAATGCCTCATGATTAGGTAATAGTGCTGCATATATAGAACGGTCCAACTCTGTAGGTAGCACCCAAAGATCAAGAAATTGTCATTATATTCAGGAATGATTAAGTATAGGTTTAACCTTAAAAGTTATTCCGAATTATAGCAATATTTTATTATTGTTATTATCTTATAATTGTTATTATTATCATATAATTATAGTATTATTCTTGCCATATTACTATAGTAGTATTATTTAATAATATGCAACTACAACAAAAAAGATCTGAGTTTATGCTTTTTTTTGTAACAACGATTTCCTTTTTAAAATATATTTGTATCAGTATACTCTTTTATTATTAAAAAGCTGAACACAAACCTTTTTTTTTTTTTTGCCAAAAATTCAGTCTTGTTCAGTATTTTTTAAAGTTCATTTTTTATTACATTAATATATCATATATATTACAACAATTTATTTTTTAAAACTATCATAAAGATTGTTCTAGGTAAATTCCTCCAAGTGTAAAATATATAATATTATTATAATAATCTTAACGATAATATAGAGTAGTGGAATAGTCGACGATTTTTTAATGCATGTATATATATATATGGATATACTTTATTTGTATTAAACTTTCAAGTTCTTTTCATACTAATCTTTGCCTATTTTTATATATTAAATATACTTTTCTTTTATATCACAATAGGATTCATCATTTATTTTTTTTTAGCAGCAATATATCGTTCTAATTTCATATTGATTTAAGATATTGCATTTATACTAATTATTGTTGTCATATTTTAGAAAAAGTGCTATATAGACTTTTCTATCTCTCTTTTTGACTGTATTAATTTTGCTTAAATGGGATACCTCTATTTTCTTTTTGTTAATTTTTAAATAAAATCATCTATAGTGATTCTTTTATAAATTCCTTTTGGGAGATGAAGTTTTTCGCCAAATTATAATACTCCTACTCTTTTTGGGCAAATCACCTTTCAAACTACTTTATTTCCCACCATTTTTATACTTTCTAATGCATCCAACTAAGATGCGTGTACCTATAAATAAATAAATTATTTACTAACTTATCTTTTATATAACTTAATTTCCGTCAAATTGCTTTTTTGATGATCCTATGTACTTTGATTTATCGATTTGAGTTTAAATAGATTATCGTACACTTAATTATTTCACCACATAATTTTTATTCGTTTGTTATTTGTTGCATATTTTAAAAATAATACATATATTTTGGATGAACTAAATATTGAAGATTCTATTTAGCTTTTGGAATACTTAGTTTTGGGACTTGTATTTCTCTTAAATCCTTTTCTATCCGTTATATTTAAGATGTAAAAATCAATATATAAATATGTACGTATGTATATTCTTTGTATAAATCTTTTTTATAAATAAATTCAAAGGTCTTGCTCCTGATTTTTATTTTTATATATTCAATGTTGATTTTATTTGTATAATTCTTTTTTTTTTTTAAAAAAAAAAACATCAATATAAGTAGGCGACTATTATCACTGATTTTTATTTTACAGACATACATATTAGAATATTTTGAACATTCTCAATACTCTTGAATAAATAATTTTAAAGAGAAATGTTTCTACTCTTTTTTAAATTTGCTACTAGTTGTAAACATTATTTAATTGGCTGAATTTTTAGTTAAATTGAATTTTTTATATTTTGTATTACAAACGTAACTCTAAAATTGATAATCCTTTTACTCATTTTCCTTTCCGTTCCTTTTTTCTTTTTCTTTCTTTTTCTTTTTTGGATGGAAATAGTGTTCATTGCTTTAAAACTGTTTGTTTATTTAAAAGAAGATGAGTAGCAAAAAGATGGTAAAAAAGCAAAATCAATCAATAGTAACAGATAAGCAAATGGTAATTAAATTAAGTACACATATATTGAGAATGCTTCTGCAGTGTTCTTAGAGTATATCATAAAGGGAAGCTCTTTTTTTTTCATAAAGATAAGTAAACTAAAGTAAAGTTTGAACTTTTTGTTATTATTAGAAAGAAATACCACGAGATTATCAACTAGAGAGGATGGTGCATGCTCAATCTGCAACGATCGATGCTATTATGAAAGGATCAAGTGACGATATTGCAAGACTAATTATTTTTCTACAACATCGGTAATATTTTATATATTTAACATTAATCAAAAAATATCACTAATTGGAAGGTTTTCATTATTAGCATTGAACTGGAGGAAGGATACCAAAATTCTTTAGCACAAATCCTAAAAAAATTAGAAGAAAGCGATATCACAAATCCACTATTTCAATCAGCAGTAAATACTCATTCAAATAAGATGATCAATGGATATTTAGCTTTAGATAATTCTTTTAAACCTTCCCGTACTCACTTTATACAAATATTAAAAAATCAATTACAATCTTTAATCAAGTTTAAGGTAGCCATCAAATAACAATAACTAAGTAACATACCTATACATCTCTCACTTCATAAATCACTCACTGAATATAAAATACTTTTTATTAATAGGAACAACATGATAAGTCAAGAAGATTACAGAGAAAAAATATGCAAGCAATAAATAATATGTATATAACTACAAGGATGGAAGAATTGCCAAAAGTAAGTATTTTCCAACTTATACTTTAGAAATAAATAAATGTATATCTATTAATCTCTAATACTCATTTACTATATATTCAAAGGCCAGAGATGATTATTTTTCAAAATGGGAAGAAATTGATCGAATTCAAGGTCCAATAACGCCAATAACGCCTTCTATTGCTACACCTATCACACCAATATCACCTCGATTTGACACCGCTCCACCAAAAATGTCAAAATCGGCTACTACAAAATCACCCTTATCAGATGAATTTTCTGATACTGTATCATTATCTTCTATTAATACTATTACAAGTGATGATAGTATATCCACTATACCTATAACTAGTCAACCAACAAATCAAAATAAAAATGAAATACCACTGACTCCAACTCAAAAAAAATTTCACCAGTTTATGAAGCAATTTCAAATGAATCATCATTTTGTGGAACCTTCAAAACAAAATGTTCGTCTAGCAAAATTAAAAGTGGAAATGAATGAAGCCGGTAATAATAAAATAATAAAATAAGAGAGAAAAATTTGATCGAGCTTAAATTCTATTTACAATGATGCTAAACAGTTTTTATATATGTATATTAAATAGATGTTAAATATCGCAGGGTTGTAAGAAAACTAGATCACCTTACTAAGAAACAACAAATGGCCAACGAAAATGCAATTAGAGTATTACAAACACAGTTATACGAAAAATCACAATACACAAAGCAAACATTAAGTCAAGTATTATCTGGTGAACTTCAATATAATCAACATAAAAACGAAGTAAATAATAAAAAAAAAAAAAAATGAGGAAAAGTAATTCTATATATACATTCTCTATATTCAACTTATCATTATTATTATTATTATTATTATTATTATATAGATGGTTTATACTCTACAACAGTCATTAGAATCGCTCAATCCGGAAATTGATAAAACTATTTTTGATAATTTATTATGTAGAGATAAATATCCTATGCCATCACCTATCTATTATATAAATCATCGTGGTGGAGAATGTAAAGATTTAATATTTGGCATGGATTTAGTGGAATATACTCAGCTAAAAAATAGATCGCCTCCACTTGTAGTAACAAAATGTATTGAAGCAGTAGAAAAATTAAATGGATTACAAAAAGAAGGTATTTATCGTATATCTGGAAAAAGGGCAAATATCGAAAAAATAAAGCACGCCTTTGAAAGAGATGAAGAAGCATTGATATTTGGTGAAAACGATGTACCTGACGAAGTGTATTGTATATCATCTGTATTGAAAGTGTTTTTAAGAGAATTAGCCACACCATTATTTCCATTTACATTAACCGATCGTATAGCATATTCGCGTAAGGATTAAAATCATTATTATTACTATGAAAATTTATAACTTAAACTAGCATTATTAAGTACTAAATATCATATATATACATATATATAAAGAAATTCCTGATAAAGAGTTAAGATTAATGAATCTATTAACAAGAATTATTAAGCTTCCTGGACCAAACTATGACACGCTAAAAGTACTACTTGAGCATATGGCAAAGTAAATACTTTATAATATACCATATAATGAACATGTATTATTAAAGTATATGTTTAATTTAACCAGTATTATGATTGACTTTATAGACTTGAACCATTTGTAGAAAAGAATAAAATGACAGTCAGCAATCTATCACTAATATTTACGCCAGCAATATTTCATGATCATAATCAACCACAAGCTTGGGTTAAAGATTGTGTATTGGAAGATTTATTAGCTAATGTAAGTACATTATTTGCCAATAAAGATTTACGTAGTGCAAGTGCAATTACAGGTGTTATCGATTATGGCTTTGAAGAACAACAATATGAAGAGGATAATTCAGAAATAGTTTCAGGCATTACTCTGGAGGATGAAGATGAAGGAAAAGACGAATACTATTTGCCAACACCACAGTCTCCACCTTCTTATACAACAACTTATACAACTGAACCACTTACCACTGACCAAGCACAAATTATAAGAAATGAAAATGATACACTGAACAATAGTAATAATAATAACAATAATAATAATAGCGAATTTCCAACCTTATTAAACCACCAAGGAAATAATAACAAAAGAAATAGCAAATATAAAGTAACATCAATAGATAAAAAACTAACAGTAGATACAAACCATCCAGTTATAAAATCATATTCAAAAATTACGGAGGAACAGCATCAAACTTCTATACAACCATTAGTTACAATATCTCCATCCATTCAGAGTGCCACTGTACCATCTACTGATTGGTTAAATCATGAACCTGAAGGACATAACCATTCATTTACTTCTATTAAACTTAGGCGATCGGCTACCACATTATCAAAGCGAAAGAAAGAACCTATACCCCGTTTACCATCAAAAAGCACTTTACTTAACTAACATTGTTTACTATCTACAAATATACAATATGTAATTTATAATGTATAAAAAACCTAATTTAATATCTACACCTAAGCACACATACCACCTAAATATCGCCACCTACAAAAAAAATGGATCATAATTCGAAAGATTCGATTTTATAAACTCAATTTGTATATTAATTCTATGTTTTCCATCTTTTATTGGACAAATAGTAAACTATTTATTTTTTATCTATTTAACTTTTAAGTATTATCTGAAATAATCACCATAATAAAATAATCACAGACTTTGCTAATACTCAATCTGATAAGGGATGAAAAGTAAACAAAAAATAAATTGCTATTACATATGCATAAACATACATTTAACTTAAATAATTACTATTTAAGCTCATGTACATTTAAAGGATGAGATTGTAAACGTATATTAGATCCTGATAATAGGCCAATTAGTTTCGTTGACCTTTTTCTTTTGTTATTTTTACCTCTTATTTCTTTTTTTTAAAAAGAAAGGTACATTACTTACAGGCCTTCCACAAGTAACCAAATGTTTTCACCTATTTACAAAATCAATCATCTTAATAAAACTTACTATTTTACCATGTACAATCATTGTATTTAACATAAAATAACAATACTTGTATTTGTTGAATTTATCAAATTAAAATTATAAAAAAAAAGTAAAGAATAAGAAAAAGTATTGTGAAACTTTTAGCGAACTTTTATTTATATGTTGGAAATAAATGTAATATTTATACTTTTTGGTGGATCATTGACAATAGGTATAATTTATAGATTATATAGTATGAAATAGAGTTATAGAGTTATCTAGTAGAGACAATGTGAAGTATATATATGGTAATGGATATGCAGGATTAGAAAATTTAAAGTCATAACATAGAATAAGCTAATAGAAATGGTTCATTTCATATCAGTAGTGATTTCATAATAAATATCAAATATTTCATGTGGATTATAAGTGTATTGTAATTATGAAGCCATTTAATATTATTTTTATGGTAAATACAACAACGATAAAATAAAATAATAATAAAATAAAGTAAAATATACTTCAACTAAAAGAAATAAAAAGCAAAACTAAAACCAAGATGAGTGACTAATACGTTAAAGAAAAGTATAATTTTATTACTGTAGTGAAATCTCGATTTACATTTGTATATTTCTATCGAAATCTAAAATATAATAAATAATAAATAATAAATAACAAAAATAATTAAAAAAACAATTAAAAAATAATAAAATATATAAAAATAAAAAAAAAATAAAAAAAAACCAGGAAGGTTCAAGATAGAACGATGACTTCAAATACACCCTAGTGCCCTTTAAATGTGTCACGTGCAGTGCCTCAACTAGAAGTGGCTAGGATCAAGTGTTTTTTTTGTATTTAGGGCTAGGTTTAAGTGTTTATGAAATAATAAAAATAAAAATATAATAAAAATAAAATCGAAAATAAATAAAATATTTCAAATAAGAACTATTCCAATAAAACTATTCACTAAACTAAATTAAATCTACAAAAATAAAAATAAAAAGTAACTTATGATCAATACGCGAAAGAGAGATAAAGATGATTCTTATTTCTAATTTAATCTGACCTATTATTTATAACTATTGTCGGTATTTAAAAATGATTAATTAATCTAAATCAATAAAATTCGAAAAAAATAAAATTATAAAAGAGAAAAATTATATAAAAAAATATAAGTAAATAATAAATAAAATGAAAGAAAAATTAAAAAATAAAAAATAAAAAATATATAAAAGGTATTAAGCCAAAATAAAATGAACTGGTTTCAAAGATATCTCATCAACCACTAAGACAAGATTTGTCCGTGTAGTGTAGTGGTTATCACGTTTGCTTTACACGCAAAAGGCCTCCGGTTCGATCCCGGACATGGACATTTTATATTTTTATAAAAATATTATTTTGTGTTTTTGGTGAGTTATTTTTGTTATGTTGTGTGGGTTGTCGTGTGTTTTTGGTAAGAGTTATTTTTGTTAAAATAAATTAAGTGATTTTATATTTATATTAAATATAAATAAGATAATTCCAGTGAGCACCAGTTCTTGTTTTATAAGTAGAACGACTTAATTTAGTGTAAAAGTAAAAAAATTTAAAATAATAAAATAAAATATTTAAAAAATTCAAAAGTGTATGCAAATGAATTTAAAAGTCAGAGTAGATTATTATATAAAAAGAGTAATAATCAAATAAAGTAATAATAAAATTAAAAAATATAAAAGTTTATATATGTTGTATATAAATAAAAAGAGATTTCACTTAAGAAATAAAATATGTTTGTTATAATAATAAAATGATTTCAATTAAGAAATTAATATAAAG
>MU612755.1:0-12424 GCA_025201675.1 Cunninghamella echinulata
ACTAGATACAAAAGAGAATAATTTTTAAGACATCATTATTACTTTTATAATTTTTTTTGACCCTTAAATCCTTCTTTAAGAGGTAATATCTGAAAAAAAAAAAAAAAAAGCTTATCTTAGTTTGACTTTTTTATTTTTATTTTTCGGAATTTTTAATAAAATAAGTAATCAGTTGTTTGTTTTTTATATTTAAAAAGTATCAAGCTGTCATTTTTTATTTTTATTTTTATTTTCAAGATCAACTTTATGATGAGGCTGATTACCATAATTAAAAGAAAAATAAATAAATAAAAAAGTGTTAAAAATAAAATGAATAGATAGATATTTGAATCTAAAATTGCATCGGATCTTGTTTTTAATATTATAATAAAATGACCAAATAAAACATTATTATATATATATATATATATATATATATATATATATATATAATATAATACAATATATAAAAAGGATAATGATCAGCTTTTATAAAATAGAAAGGGGAAAAAAAAGGGATTATATATGAGGTTTTTATTTATTGCTCAGTTTTTTTTATAAAGAAATCTATATAAATATAAGTTAAAGCTTCTCTCTCTCTCTCTTTCTATATATATATAATCTGATAACCTATGTACATAATTTATTTCGTCACATTTTTATTTATTTGGTTTTTTAGAAAAATAAATATATACGTAATGTTTAACATTTGATCTCAAGTTTCTTTTTTCTTATCTATTATTGTATATATATAAATATAATCATGATCCTGTTCTAAATTTACTCCTTTACCTCACTTTTTTTTTTTATTAAAATAAATAAATTACAAAATATATGGCTAATGCCGATATAGAAGGGGAATAAGGAAACCCCCAAGCACAGACACTTTACTTAATTATTATTTTTTTTTTAAAAAAAAAAAGACTTTTATTGCACCATTTGATGAAATGATTATATCAATCCCCCTCTCTTTCAATATAAAAATAAAAATAAAAAGTCTTTATCCGTTTATATATAAAACCAACTAATTTATAAAATCATTTTACTCTTTTCCTTTTTCCTTTTATTATTATTAATTATTCTTTATATATAAACATATCAATTCTTTTTGTAAAATATTTATTTTTTAACCTCTATGTTTTTTAAATGTTTCTTGAATAGTATGACCTTTTAAAAGATCTTGCATACATTTTTCATCAATAGCAGTATATTTTTCACAACTTTGGACGACTTGATCCACTAAATGTTGAGGAATGCAGACCACACCATCCAAATCCGCCACCATAATATCACCAGGATGAATAATGACATCAGGGGCATGTTCAAAGGAAATAGGGACTTGTAAAGCAGAAGGTCTCGTAAAAGCATTTTGTGGTAAAATGGAATGTGCTTTAGCAAATAAAGGGAACTTCAATTGACGTTGTTCTGATAAATCTCGAATACGACCGTCAATGATTACACCTTGAACGTTCTTGGCCATGGCTCTAGCTGACATTAATCCACCCCAACAAGCATTTTTGACGTCTAGAGGGAGAGAGAGAGAGAGAGAGAGAGATTAATATGATTCATATTTTTCTTTTCCCCTTATCATTTTATATAATATTACTTAATATTTACCTGGAGGAACGGAGATAACCATAACGCTACCTTCAGTGGCTGCATCTACCTATATATTTATAATTGATAGATAAATAAATATCATCATTATAAAAAAATAAATAAAATGTTTTTCAACTTACAAAATGCTGATCAGGTGTAGGAGAAGTAGTATCTTCCTTATGAACAAACTAAAAAAAGTTATAGATAAAAAATAAGAGTTTTTTTTTAAGAGTGATAAACTTTAATTTTTATATAATAATATACACTATTATACTATTGTATTATATTTTACTTTAACAGTAAAAGCAGGACCTATAATTTTAGTATCACCACTACAGAATTCAGGAGACCACATATTGATATCAGGCAAATAACCTCCCCAAGGTCTTTGACCGAGTTTAAGTAAAGCATCTGCAATCTATATTATAAATAATAAATGATAATAATATATTATTGAGTTAAATAATATATATATATATATATGCGTGTATGTATATGCGTGTCCTTAATATATACTCTTTATTACTCTCCCTCTTCACCATTTCTCTTTTTCCCTCTTTATATTCTTATTATACTACTACTGCTTCTATTAATACTAATACTACTAATAATACTAATATTACTAGCACTCTTGCTATAACCATTACTATCACTATTATCCTTTTCCCCTTATATTTTTCCTTTTTTTTAAAAAAAAAAAAAAAAAAAACTTTTATTGATACGGATGGATTCGGAAGGTCTAGCATATGAAATATATCAAAGGAGAGAAAAAAAAAAAAAAAAAATGCCAAGAATAAACATATTTTATTATAAATTTACTTCACAAGTAGAATACTTTTTTAAAGCTTGAAGAGTGGCTGATGTAATAGACATTGTTTTTTATATATTCATACAATAATTATAATAAAGTAAATATAAATTATAAAAAAAAATAAGAGGAAAAAAAAAGATTATCTGCAAAAATTAAAATAGGAGATTTGGTGTCGCGCTGAGTTTTAAAACTCGATGTTTTCAAAAATAAAAACTTAAGGGGTATTACTATTCTATTCTATCTTTCTAAGAGGAAGTATGATTCACTGCTGCCGTAGTAGTTATATTCGTTAGATGATTTGTTGGATTATCAGCTTTATGTTTATTTTTTTCACTATGATGTTGATGATCTGAATGATTTTTTCTAGCTTGAGCATAAACATGATCACAATGTAACCCTGTTATATTTACCATATTAAAATCTAAAGGAATGGCTATCATAAATGGTTTAACTTCGATTTTATTTTGCTTATCTTTCAACACCGCTGATTCTTCTTTGTCTACTTCATCATCATTTTCAACTTCATCTCTTTTTTTCATATCATTATTATTAGTATTGCTATCATTATTGGTATTATCATCATCGTTTTCGTTTTCATTATCAGGTATATCAGGCTGATCTGGCTCATCTTCTTGAATTTGCTGATTATTGCTATTCTTGGTATTATTCCTTGATTGAAAAATTAAATGAAATTGATATTGTTGAGGTGGGTAACGAATAAAAAAAGGGCAAGAAGGCGTTTTCCACTGAGATGTATATTGATCTAAATCCCATCCAACTTTACGCTGTGTTCCCTTTTGATGAACATCTAATTGTAATGGCTGTTGCTGTTGATTAGCATCATTGATCTTCCTCCATTGAAATTTAATATCAATGGCTTGATTAATATCTTGATGGTCTATCGAGTACAATGTATTTAAAAAAAGGAATTAAAACGAGGTATAATAAATCTTTTTTTTTTTTTTTTTACACTTACTTAATTGCTTTACTAAATGATAATCTAGTACTAAATCATGATCAAAAGTAGCAATTTGATGATGTTGCGGTTGATTAATAGTTAAATATTTTTGAATCTCAATGCATAAAGTAACATCAATCAATGATATAACAAAAATTAAAAAAGCGTTGAACAAAATCATATTAGTATTAGAAATAAAACAACAGTTGAAAAGAAAAAGAAAAGAAAAAGAGAAAAGAAAAAAGAACAAATAAATGAATTGAGGGAGAAATAACCTTTTTTTACTACTCTTGCTTACTCTTTTTACGTTCTCCTTTAACACTCCCCTTCTCCCTTTCTCAATTTGATGCATAAAACTCACTTTTTTTATTTACTTTTTTTATTTCGACCAATCATATTTTTATTTCGTATAAACGTTTTTCTTTTTTTTAGAAATATATAAATCATAATCATAGTAATAATAGTAACTTGTAAAAAATAAAATAAAAATAAAAATAAAAAACCAACACTATCTTTATATATAAATAAAGATATATTGTTAAAAAAAAAAAAAGAAACCCTATATTTAAAACCCCGACTAGCTTCTGCTTCAAAATACTCGATTTCCATTCTTTTCATTTTTTTTTCTTCCTCTTACTTTAATTATTTGGAGTGGTAAGTCAACATTTTTTTTAAAAATATCATCCATCCATCAATCCATCAATCCATCCATCACAATCATAATGAATCAATCTATATAAAATCCAGTTTTTATTAAAATATATATACCTATTCGATCGAAAAAAAAAATCATTCAACCTTTTTTTTTAAAATATATATTCATCCATATATATATATATATATATATATGTATATTAGATAAAAAATGGCCAAGTCAAAGAACCACACCAATCACAACCAAAGTAAGCTTTATATATATATATATATATATATATACACCTATATAAATAACTCAATAATAAATATATATATACATATACTTATTCAACCCTGTTTTATTTTAAATAGACAAGAAGGCTCACCGTAACGGTATCAAGAAACCCCGTCAACAAAAATATCCTTCCTTAAAGGGTGTAAGTTTTAATTTTTTTTAATATATACAAAGAAAGAAAGTGAAAACAAGTAAAAAAAAAAAAAAAAAAAAGGATAGATAATAATCAAATTGATTTTTTTATTTTATATTCTATAATTAAAAAATAGGTTGACGCCAAGTTCCTCCGTAACCAACGTTTCGCCAAAAAGGGTACCCAAAAGGCTTTACGTGCTGCTGCTGAAAAATAAATGATATCATCTTGTTAACAAAAAAAAAATCAAAAGGAAATCAATAAATAATTTATCATTGGTCTCTCGCTCTTTTTTTTTAAATAATTAATCTATTGGTGTTCAACTTTATTATTATTATTATTATTATTACTATTGATTGATATTATTGTATATTGGGTGGGTTATGATATACTTTTTTTTATTTTATTGGAAAAATAATTTAGTAAAGAAAGGCAAAAAAAAGAGAGAGAATGGAGTTAAAAAAGAAAAAAATAGGTTTTGTCCTGCAAAACTATAATGGTAAGTTAAAAAAAAATAGAGATGCATGATTTTTTTTTTGTTGATATCTAATATGGGATATTCTACAATATCAAAGAAGAATTAAAAAAAAAAAGGAGATCGATAAATATAAAGAACCCATTGTCAGTTTTATTATTTTACTTTATTTTGTTATTATCATTATTATCATTTGATATAAACTTACATGTTGTTTACAATGTTGTTGAATCGTTTCAAAAACCTTCAGCATTTTACGTCTGGCACCTAAAGCAGCTACACCTTTTGCTTGTAATGCATCATCAGATAATTTAATAATATCTTGCCATTTCATTGATTCAAAGATTGGATTATATTTATGTAACCTTAAACTTCTAAACCAGCTTGGTACATCTATATAGAATAAATAAAAAAAAAAATATATTATTTATTATCCCTTTTGGTTTTCTTATTTTATATTGTATATATATATATATATATATATATATTATCTATTTATTTATTTTTACCTTTCAATAATTCCATGTCCACTACATTTTCATTATTATTGTTATTGTTATTGTTATTTTTTGATTTATTATTATTTTGGTTTCTTGATTGATGATATTTGACATCTTTAGGATCTAAAAAGGCGCCAAAGGATTTGTTATTATTATTTTCTTTATGATGTTGTTTAGAAGAAGATGATGAAACCGAAGTAATAGTAGTTGCTGAATGAGAAGGCGATAAGGTTGGTCTTGTATAATGAGTTGGTGTAGAAGTAGAAGGAACAGGTGAAGATGATCGTGAAGATGAATAATATTGAGCAAAAGCTGAAGCGGGTGTTAAGCCATTACTAACATTATTATTATTATTATTATTGTTATTATTGTTGCTATATATTACATCATTAGGATTCATTAAAGATGATGAAGAAGTATTGGCATTGGTAGGATAAGGAGAGATCAACCCATGTTGTTGTTGTTGCTGAAGGTGATGATGGTGATGATGATGAAGGTGATGATGATTTTCTTCTTCTTTTTCATTCACTGTTGTAATGGTTGGTAAAGGTTTATCAATAAAAGGAATATGATTGGTTGTTGAACATGATTTAATAGAAGAAGATGAAGAAGAGTGCGGTAAATTAGCTATATCACTTAGAGATAAAGTAGAAGAGATTCCCCAAGGTTGAAATGGTACCGAAGTAATAGTATTACTATTATGCTCGCCAAATAAATCTGCCGATTTAGGTCTTTCTATAAAGGAATGTCTATTATTAGCTGCTACAGAGGAGGTTTGCTGAGATCGCCAAGCAGAAAAAAAATCAGGAGAATGATCTATATCAATACTAGAAGAGGGTCTGGAATGATTGTTGTTTTTTGGAAAAGTAGATGTAAGCGGCGATGGTAAAGCTGATGTCGTAGTTGCTGTTGTTGGGTTAGTTGGGTTGGGTCGAGTGCTACCAATACTTAATTGACTACTACTTCCGAGTGGATTTGAATATAACCCTGGTGATGTAGGGAAGACTCTATTATTATTATTGGTGTTGTTACTATAATCATCTGTTTCACCAATAGCAATGGAATGCCTATCAAAAGTAGTTGGTTGTCGTGTAGCTGTTGTTGTTAAGTTGGTGGAGGATAAAGTTTTAGGTTGACCAGTTTTATATGGCATGATATTCATCAATCGTTGAGTAACTTCTTTTTCTGCTTGATAAAATGGTGATGAATCTTTTGAATAAAAATAATATAAAAACAAAAACAAAAAAATAGATGAATATAAGGTTAGTGCATTTTGATTCTATTCTTTTATTACTTTTTATACACCCATGTTTATATATATATATATATATCCATCTATCTATCTATCTATTTATTAAATTAATACTGTGTTACCTTGTTCGGGGAGTGTCAAAATAGAATCGCGTTTTTGTTGTTGTAAAATATTAATAAAAAACCTTGTTTGAACGGGTGAATTATGTTGTAATAAAGTATATATAGTTGCTGTCCTTTCTGCATCTGATAAATAGCAAAACCATTGATCAACATGTTGCAATTCTTCTTTAAAACTCTATATAATCATATTATAATTTTTATTAGTATATCACTTTTAAGTATAAAATTATACATACTTGTTTCATAAAAAGGATAAAAAAAGAAGCGATTTTTTTTTATCTATTATCAATTATCAATTATATATATATATATATATATACCTGGTCTAAAGTGGCTGTTGCTATATCTTCTAAACTTTTTTCATATTTTTGCAAGTCTTCATACCAGTTATTTAGTTGTTCAGCTATATTATATAAAAATAAATAAAACATACATGTATATATATATATATATATTGTTATCATTATAACTATTATTATATATATTTAATAATATTTTATCCATTTATAAACTTACTTTGTTCTGATAAAACACTTCTTCTTGATTTTAAAACTTCGGAAGTTGGTCTCATAGAAGAATAACCACGAAAGTCAGAAGGAATCATCATTTATATAATTATTATTATCAAATACAATAATAATAAAAGAATATGTTTATAAAGATAGTATTATTATTATTTTTCTTCTTTTTTATTTATTAATATAAAATAAATAAACTTTTCTACTTTATAAAAAAAAAAAAAAAAAAAAAAAAAAAAAAAAAAAAAAAAAAAAAAAAAAAAAAAAAAAAAAAAAAGGCACAAACTCTTCAAACTTTTTAAAATAAAAAAATGTCGGAAATCAAACTTTAATTTATTTATTTTATACATGCTTTTTTTATAATATATAATGAATATAAGAATATTTCGATAGTAAATATATATATATATATGTATACATATACATGTATATATATATATATATATTTATATATTTATATATAATATATAGATTTAAAAGTAAAATAAATAAAAGTTATAATTTATTATAATTTCTCTTTAAATTATTGAGGGGAATATTAAAAAAATATCAACAATAATGATTTTCAAATATTTAATTCGATAAAGTTTAATAATTTTAAAATGGATAATAAAAATAATTATAGTACTTTTAAAAATAAAATGTTACTCTCTCCCTTAATTATTATTATATATCATCATGCTGTTTTTTATTTTTATTTTTTTTATTTCGTAAAGTAATAATACTAATAATATATAATATATATAACCCTATTAAGTGATAAACATATATTCATTTATTTGTATATAAATATATATCTTTATTATATCATATATAAATTTATATATTAACCATGTTATGGGATTCTAAACTAATGTAGAGTTCATATTTTTATATTGAAAAGCCGCTACTTTTTTTGGTAATAGTCTACTTTATATGTCAATTGGCAATTTTGAAAATGAAAAAATGAAAATACATATGTACTATTCTATATAAAGATATTTTTTATTTTAAATCGAGGCTATTCCTTTTTTTGTCAACATTTTTCTTTTTTAAAAACAAAGAATTGAAATTATTCAAACAGATATTTATGTAGAATACTATTTTTGCTTTTTATATTAAAAAAAAAAAAAAAAGCTGATCTAGGCTATCTTATATATATAAGGGTTAATGATCTACGGTTTTTAGATCTGACAATTTTTTAATGTGTTTTTTTAAAGAACAGTCAAAGAATAATTTGAAAAAGTAACTATAAAAAGAAAACGGTCTTTTTTTATATAATATGCGGATTTTTAAAAAAAAATTGCATAGTTCATTGTTTAATTCTAATATACTTGGTAAATCATTCTAATTAGAAATGTAATAATAAAAAACTATTTATTATTTATTTATTTATTTATTTATTTATTTATTTATTTATAGAAAATAGAAAATAAAATCATCATATTACTTTTTAAATCTATATATTTATATTTTATTTAAGAGGAAGAAAAAGGAAAAAAAGATAAAAATACAAAAGAAATACAAATATATATAGTATATAAATAATAAAATAAAAATAAAAATAATTTAAACTTAATTATGGAAACCAGGAAGGTGAACAACATGGTTTTCAACTTCAACTTCGTTACAATCATCTTCAGGAACACCGGATTCATGGACCATAACGGCAAAGTCAGTTTCATCATCCAAAGCAACCATAGGATGATGCCAGACACCTTGATGATAATTCACACCTTGATCAGATTTGGCAAGGAAGGTTTTAAGGGTAGACATATCAGGCTTATCATCGGCACCATTCAAAGCAACAGCTACTAAATAACCACGAGTTTGACCATGAGTCATGGGGATAAAAGCTTGAGATGAATAAGGATGACGTTCCAATAACTTGACGGTGAATGGTAATTGAGTAGTAGGCTTACAACGGAAGATACACATGTTAGGTTTACCGTTACCTTTAGGGAAGAAATTATTCACTTGAGCAACATGATGGAATTTTTTAGCTGTACCTTGGTTGGCTCCTGTTACATTTACAGTTTCCTTGGTATCAATATCAATTACATCACCATAGGCTTTGAAAGCTTCAGTTGTTAAAGGTTCAGCGATAACCACTTTTTGGTTTTCATTTACATTAGCTAAGGGTAATGCTGGAATAGTGGCTCCTTCACGAACACCATATAATCTTAAACGTTTTAATCCACCATCTAATTTTAAAAAAAGAAAATAAAAAATCCATGATCAGTATTAGATAAATATTAATATACATACATACATATATATATATATATATATATACTTACCAGGAATAATACTAAGTTTAGCATGGGTAAATACTTTGTCAGTATAAAGAGGATCAAAATGATAAAGACCATGAGGACCAACCTTAGATTTATCAACAATAGTAAACCATTGAGCATTAGAAGAAGGAACTTCTTGATCATCGTTAGTTGCTTCAATTAAAATTTGGTTAGGGAAGTTTCCTTTGAAATGAGAAGTATCCAATTCAGCTTTAAGAATATGTCCTTTAGCTCCTAATTTAACAATGACATGATCGGCGTGGCCATTACCACGAGAACGCTTGCTTTGCCATCCATCATCGGCATCTTTACCACGGCCAGGTAATAATAAGTTGCTTCCGGGTCCATAATGTTCTTCGGTAACTTCAACTACACGACCTCCATTACCACAATAAGCTAAATCAATCACTTCACTGTATTTTTTAAAAAGATATATAAATAAAAAATGAACAAGGAAAAAAATTATATAAGATGTATATTCTATTTCTTCTACCTTTCTCTTTCTCACACATATACTTTCACTCTTTATTCTTTTCTCTCTTTATCATATATATATATAATATAACTTACGATTCATCTTTAGGGAAGATAGGAACAACGTTACCATAAACTCTGCAACGAGCAATACCACCATCAGGAATATTATTAACACGAACATGGGTATAAACATCAGTAGGTTTATCCAAGACACATACGTTATGGCAAGAAGGAGGAAGATCAATCTTTGGAAGAATTTCTACCCATTTAACATCTTTACCTTGTACATCTTGACCTTCAGGACAATAGGTAGCTTCAATAGAAGCTGCTGGGGCTTGATTACCAGTGAAGTAATGGGTATCAATATCAAAACCTTGAATCTTACCAGCAAATCCAAGCTTTACTATGCACCAATCATAGGTAGCATTATGTCTTTTGGTTTCCCAACCATCCATCCATGCACCAGTAGCTATATATAGAAAGAAGAAGAAGAAGAGTAAAAAGAATGAATAAAATGAAAAAATATGTTATATATTATTATTGTTACTATTATTATTATCACTATACCAACAAAACGACCAGGACAGTGTTGAGGTGGTGCAGGATTAATCATATTAGTAGCAGGTGCAAAGAATTCATCAGTGACAGCAACAATAGATCCATTAATAGCTGAACTGGCAAGATCTATTAAAATATTCAAATATAAAGGAGAACTAGTTAGTATAAAATAAAATAATATAATATATATATATATATATATATATGTTGCATAAGAATGGTAAAACAAAAATAAGTTTGACTACATACCAATACATTGAGCTAAAGGAGAGGAAGATAATTCTTCAAAAGGAATACGTTTAAAAGATGCCATGATTTAAAAAATAAATAAATATATATATTCAACTGTTTGCTTTTATTATGAAGAATAAAAGATATATGAAAAAAAAAAGTGAAAGTGAAAGAAAGAAAGAAGTTTACAAAAAGTGTCGTTTTAATAGTTTTTTTTTTTTTTTCTTCAGAAAAATTTATAATAGCATATTTCTTGCTCATGGTATTTCCACCAATCAAATTAATTTTATACCCAAAAATGAACGGGGTTTAAATCCTTGGGTATCTTTTTCAAAAGCTATTATTTTAAATCATGAATTGTGCTTATGATGATATAAAAACAATATATTTTATTTTAAATTATTTGTTTTAAAAAATCAAAAATAAATAAATAAACCGTCATCATCACTGCCATCACCATAATACATTTTTATTTATAATATTATATAACAATCATAATGATAAACATTATTTAATATTCTAGTTTATTGATTTTATTTCATCAAAAAAGGGTATTGATGTCCCTTAAAAAAGGTACACTTTGTCCTACCTTAAAAAAGTCCACCTATACCTTTTCACTATATTTTATTTTATTTTATTTTTCTATTAATCTTCATCCACTTACTAGATACAAAAGAGAATAATTTTTAAGACATCATTATTACTTTTATAATTTTTTTTGACCCTTAAATCCTTCTTTAAGAGGTAATATCTGAAAGTAAAAATAAATTAAATTAAAGGATGAAAAAAACTTAAGGATAATAAAAAAGTAAGTGGTAACAATATATGATTTAAATCAATATGCTTAACCTAGCAAGTGGTCCCTCGGAAGCGTACAGATATTTGATTCTCATGCCTTTTTTTTAAAAAAAAAAAAAAGTTTTCAATGCCGTTCTCTTTCTCTTTTTTTAAGTTTATAATACATATGATTATATTTGCTTTTCCTCGATCTCTTTTTCGATTCATAAAGGGGGATTAAACCAACATCTATTTAAGAAGGATTTACTACTGGAGGTTTTTTATATACGACAACAGTAACTTTTTACTTTTTTTACTTATCTCAGCACTAAGTTATATCGCCTTGCTTTTATTTATTTTTTCTAGATTATAAATAATACTAAGCTATAACATATACAATAACCATCCATCCATTTTTGTAGACCATTTTTTGTATTTGGTTATAATTTTTTACTGTGTGTAACCCTGCATCCATTTTTTTTTTTTTTTCATGTTTATATCTCAACTGTAGTTACTTTATTATTATTATTATTATTATTATTATTATAATTATTAACAATAAGGTTTAATTTGAAAAAAATACATATTATATTGATCTTAGAAAAGCTTAAAGAGAGAGACTTTTTAAAAACATTTTTATCCAATCAATTTATTCATGATCTAATTTTCGGATGATATATACTGCACTTCAAAGTTATTTTATGATATCATTAATTATATACGGAGCTCTAAAGATGATCTAATGGTATGGGTATATGTTTTTTTTAAAAAAAAAAAAATAGAAAAACAATTGGTGATAATACTGTTATTAAAGAAAACCATTCATT
>MU612756.1:0-12407 GCA_025201675.1 Cunninghamella echinulata
CAGAATGGAATGAAACGCTAGTTTTTAATCTTGTACAAGGTTCTCGGCACCAAAATCTATATCTTAAAGTCCTGGACAAAGATCTCATTCATTCTGATAAAATTGGTGAAGGTGAACTTGATATTAAACCTCTTTTGATTGGCGATGTTGGATTAATTAAAGAAGAAGTAAACTTACCTGCTAGATTTGGTAACTAATCAAATATGAAAATATCAACATCAATATAAATATAAAAGACGCGTGTTAGACTTGTAAAAGATACGAATATATGTTTGATTCATTTTATTATTATTAAAATTTTTATTGCTATTACTATCACTATTATATATATATATATATATATATGCCCATATTTCGATATATATTAATATAGGCTCAGGTTCTCGCGGTACAGTCAGCGTTATTGTTAAATTTGCTTAATATATATATATATATATATAATGATGGTAGTAAAAGATACGTGTTTTGTATTCTCTTACGTTCGAACTGGATTTAAATAAAAAAATATTTACACTCGGAGTTTGTTATTTGGCATGAATTCTTCCTTCATTTTACTGTTTTAATATAACCTATATTTTTTTATCACTGCAAAGTAAATATCGCTTGTTGGTATGATTGTATATATATGAATTTAAAATTTGAGTTCAAATTTTTTAGACATTAACTTTATATATGTATATGTATATGTGTATGTATGTATATAAACACATGCTTAAAAATTAAATATGGAATGAAACAATATCTTTGTAAAGGTACACCTGAAATATCAAAAAAAAAAAAAAAAAACACATACTAAATAGGTTAGATTCATATAATTTGATCGTTGGTAATATCGGAAGTCAGTACGTTTTAAATAAACGTTTATCTTTATACTATGTTATATTTATTGTTTTTTTTATTAGACCATAGGAAACACTTTTTTTAACAGATATAAAAATTAATATCTGGTTTAACTTGCTTTGATAATTGTTTGAGATACTTAGTCTATTTGATAATTTTTTTACGTTATTTATTTTTTAAATATATATATATAAATCGCAATTTTTTAAAGTGTTTACTGGTAGAATATAGTTAAGCTTGGAAATTGTAATAGGAAGTATAAATATTAGCCAATTAAATTTTTACATTTAATTCTGACTTTTTTTTCGTTCTTTTTCTTTTCTCTTTTTTTTACATATATTTTATTACATATATTTTTATTACATATATTTTTATTACAATGAAACCAGCGTATAATATGAAGAGTTCTGGTACATATGATTATTCTTTATTTATAACTTTATATTTAACTATGATTTACTAATATATATATACATTTATTTCTACAGCTGTAAAAAGAATATTACAGGAAGCAAAAGAGTTATCAAAGGAAGATAGTAACGAATTTGAAGCCCATCCATTAGAAGTATAGTATTTTATAATAACAGCGTATTTTACAATATAATATTATTTTGCTCCTTTTACTTATATATACTGCTGTTCTAATTTTATTTTTTTATTGATATATATATATATAATTTATATTATATAGGACAATATTTTCGAATGGCATTTTACAATTAGCGGTCCCGAAGGCACAGACTTCGAAGGTGGAAGGTAAAAAAAATAAAGGCGTGAGAAAAAAGAAAATAATAAGAAAAAAGTATAATATATTGATATGAAGCTATATATATATATATATATATATGTATGTATGTGTGTGTGTGTGGTATTCTGTATAGATATCATGGAAGGATTTTATTACCCGCTGAATATCCATTTAAACCTCCTCACCTAATATTTTTGACAGTAAGTTCAATCATTAATAAAAATAAAATAAAATAGGAAAATAAAAGAATTATAGTATGCTAGTAATAATTTTATGTGTACTCCTTTATATATATTTATAGCCAAATGGTCGATTTGAACTTCACACTAAAGTTTGCTTAAGCGTTACTGCTCACCATGAAGGTAATTTTAAATAAATATATATACCATAATATTTTTGATGAAATTTATATACATATATATATTTGATTCCAATAACCAATACATTAATATATATTAAATAGAACACTGGCAACCATCTTGGGGAAGTAAGTATATTTATATATATATATATATATATATATAAATAGCTAACAAAAAAAATTAAAGGAAAAAAGTTCATTTATTTATTATTTATACTGCGTATGGCTTTTTCTTTTTTAAATTATAGTAAGGACAGTATTATTAGCCGTTATGGGATTTTTGCCTACTCAATCCAAGGGAGCCTTAGGTGGTTTAGATTATCAAAAAGAAGAAAGACAAAGATTAGCAAAAAGGTAATATATTAAATTAAACTAAATAAACCAAAATAAAATAAAACAGACAAATAAAAATAATAAAAAATAACTATATATAGTAAACAAACTACTGATATACAATTATAAATATTTAATAGGTCTAAAACTTGGACTTGCAATGTGTGTGGAATCAAAAATGAAGATTTCATCACCTATAATAAAAATAAAACTGCATCATCAGTAAAAAAATCAGAAGAAAAAGAAACCAACTTGCCTTCGTTTACATTCACAGTAGAACCATCCAATAACACACATGGATCAGAAAATAAATATGAATCATCAGTACAGTCCTCATCTAAAAATAATACAAATAACGAATCGCCATCATCAGAACAATGTAATAGGACTAGCATCAATGATTTATCTAACAAGTCCCAATCATCGCAATATAAAACTAGCATTTCTAATATTTCGTCATCATCATCATCGTCACCGTCATCAGTATCAGAATCTGTACCAAATGAAAATAATAGTTTAAAAAATTCATCAAAATACACTGGTATCCGAACTAATCAACAAGCATCTTCTTCCGTATCAACAGATTATATTCATCCACCAATATGGTTAGATTTTTTAATTGGAGCCCTAGTTTCACTATTATTATATATATTATACCAGAGATACACGTGAATAAAAAAAATTATAAAAAAGTAAATAGTAATACATATATATATATATATATGGAGCTAGATTTTGAACTAATCATTAATTTTAAAATACAATAAAATTGTTTTCATTATTTTATTAAATATAAATTGCTTAATAATATATAGGATTATACATATAATACATTTAAATACATTTCTAAAAATAAATAAACGCTTAACTAAGTTCGAACCCTGTATTTGAGTGAATTGCTATATTTTTAAAAAAATAATAGTAGAATATATAATAGAATTAGTAATCGCAATATATTTAATTGTAATAGCACGTAATAAAAAATTAAATGTATTTATAATTTTGATAAAAATAGGTTACCATAAAGAAGTTTCTCTCTTAATACTGATTTTTTGGTATATGCTATATTGGATAAATATATTTATAATTAGCGTAGTTCTATTAGTATGCATTAATATATATTGTTTTCATTTTATATCAAGTAATATTACCAGGTAATTTGAGCAAGTTAAAACTAATAGAGTTGTTCATTTACATGTAATAAACATTAAAAAATAAAAAAAATTAATAATTAAAAGGAAGGATCGGGTTGATGGGTTGGCCTGGTAAGTTATTTTAATTTAATATTTTTTTATATAAGTAAATGTATTTACCATGTTGAACTCGTAGGTAAACGTCCAGACTTTTCATTATTTGAGTTAAATTTCAGCATTGACTTCACTAATCCAATACCATCAAGAGATTGGTCATTCAATGATACCATTCGAATAGTAAACGGAGGCTGTAAAAAGTCAAATCCACCTAAAGGAGGCTAATAGAATAAAAATAAAAATAAAAATAAAAATAGAATTTTAACTCAACATTCTATCGTCTTTACCCTAATCATCATTCTTGTTTAATCAATATTATTTTTTAAAAAAAACGATATTACCTTTGGACAACTTGTTACAAATTTGAGAAAAGCTCGTTTATCGTCAGATTTAAACTCTTGGATGATTTGCCATAGCATTTTTATTATAGGATGTTGGTCAAAGTATCCATTTTGATATTGTGTATGCTTACGTAAATCTGGGATATCTATTTTAAATGATAATAATAATAATGATGATAATAAATAAATTAGAATAACAACACTCTAAATTAGTACATTATAATTATTTATTCTAAAAGGAATAAAAATTTTTAAAATTTACCAAAGTCTTTATCTTCGCCAGATATTACCCTTTTATGTAAAATTAAAAATAAAATATGATTTAATATTGGTACTAGAACCTTTTTTTAACAGTGATTAAAATTTATATGTATCTATATATTAATATACCTTTGTAGTTCAGGTGGTGAAAATACTTTAACCCAATCTGCTGAGATAATGCTACGAAATCCGTTTAAAAATGCCTTTGTTTGTTCCCATGCTTGTTGATTTAATTTATAATCTGCCATCAAGTACACATATTCAAGTTTGTTTTCATTAGTCACGTCAATATGTTGTCCACGCTTAAAAGGAAAAGAAAGATAAAAACAAAACCCAAAAAAAAAAACAGTATAAATACGGTTTATAATTAAACTACAAATACACGCACACGCACATATATATATATATACTTACATATTTCAACTCTTTTGTTTTAATTTGTCCAAATACTTCTTCATCAGTAGAAAATGTTAAACCTAAATCTTCAGCATTACCTAATAAAATAATAGCAATAATAATAGTGATGAGTTAGTTGTATATATAATGACAGATAAATAAATAGATATCATTTTATTCATGTATTATTCTTTATCATATATATATTACCTTCATAATGCTTTAAAAAAATCAAATTTTTCCATATATCTTCATCAAGTTCCTGTAACGCTTCTAAAAAAATATTACGACCCAATAATTTGGCTAAAAAAAAACGAGCGAACTGGCAATCAAGCAATATCCCTTCATAAACAGCCTTTCCAATCATCTATCGTATACATATATATTATTAATTAATCAATGAATTAATAAACTATATATATAAATGTATACGTATATTGGCCCCTTTTTTTTGTTATACTTATTACCTTTCCAATAAATTCAAATAATTGTATATGATTTGGGCCATGGATAGAGGAAGTGTTGGATGGATAAAAAAAATTAGTGTTGGCTGTATGAGAGAACAAACTGTAGGAAGGTTTAAACACTTCAGCTATCAGCATTGTCACAAAATCTATATAAAAATAAAATAAAATAAAATAAAATAAAATAAAATAAAATAGTAAAAAAATAGTAAATATTATAAGTATAAATACTTGAAATTATGATAACTTAATATTGTTATATATATACAAATACACACACACACATATATATATATATATATATATATATGTTACCTTTAAAAGGACCACCTTGATCAATACCAGCTTCCACTACACCTAATTCATTTACAAAACTAACTTGAAACCCAGATTTCCAGCTTTCAGAAGAAATATGGCCAAGAGCTTTTAATCCATCTTCCAGTATAAATTGGCGACGTATACGTATGACATTTGTAGGACGTTTGATAATAGATGATTTATCAAGCTGAATCCAATCTCTAAAGATATGTAACCGGGTATCGAATGGGATAGTATGAGGCATCGATTGTAAAATACGTGTAGATACTAAGTCACCTTGCCGTAGCTGCGTTAAAAACTGAGAAGCTTCTGTACGATGATCTTTGGAGGAATTAAAAAGAAAGCGTAAAAACGTTTGTTTACTTAATAGTGGATCCGATATTAATAGCCAATGACCAGAAGGGCAAAATGGGTGGCGAGTATCTAAATCATGGATCTGTAAAAGTAACCTTCTAGTTGCTTGAAATGAATGTAAAATTGTTTTATATTGCTCTACTAAATGCTTTTGCTTGCTCTCCTGTTGAATAGTAGATGATTTTATTTGATCCGAGTTAAATTCCACTGTTGATTCTAAAACTTGACTTGATTGGCGTATTAAAGAAAAATAGAAATTGTTTAGAAACTGCCCAAGGTTTAATAAATGAGATACTGTAAATGGTTTTTCATTTTGAAATATATCTATATCATCCAAAGTTCTATAGAATTATATATATATATATATATATATATATATATATATATATATATATATGGTGCATAAATAATTAGTATTTATTTCTATATATACTACAGTAGATAAAAAAAAAAAATTTTATACTTTACAAAAATACCAACGAGCAAGCTTCGCAAAATATTTTAAGCACATCAATTAGAGGTTCCTTTTCAACCTCTAAAATATTTTTTTTGGCAGCCTTGAGATAAATAAGCATATTTCCTTCAGGTCCAAAATGATTCATGACCAGCCAAAGTTGAGATATTAATTTAGGTGTAAAAGCAATACGAGCTAAAATAATCTTTCGCTGTTGGGTAAAAAGATGTCCTAATTGGGAATACATGGAAAATATAATCTGGATATCCATAGAAAATTCTGCCATATTTGTATGATTGATATTATTATTGTTGTTTTTGATTATAAAATTTTTTGACGAGTCATTTTCATTTGTTGCTGCCGTTGCATTTCTCTTTTTTCCAGAAAAAATTTTGAGAGCTGCTGTAGATGGCGAAGATTTATTATTATTGCTGATTGAAGGAGATGTTGGTAGTGGTTGGAATTTTAGAATTGGTTCAAATAATTGATCCATAAAAGATTTTGACCATAAGATTGCTATTTGATTTTGTAAAATTAATTCGAAAACAGTAGAATCAATAGTATTACCCCAAGAGCAGGACGACCATTTAAAAAGTGGATGATAATTTGTAAACGATAAATGTTGTCTTTCAGAAAAATAAGGAGATATCATGGATACAAGTTGTTTAACCATTTCCATTAATTGAAAAGTAATAATGCGTTCTTCATGATTTATAATTTTTTCATGATAAAGATCCACCAAATTAGCTGTAATAAATAAATAACCATTACCACCGATGGTTGATGATGGTGACTGTTGTACATTTTTTTCTTTGATCAAATGATAAATAGCACCCAAAGTCCAAGTACGTAAATGATTTAGTATCATTGAAGATATATATTGAGGTAAAAGTGGTACTACTAAAAGGTATGTCCATATATATTCAGCCATGATATTTATTTCCGTTGTATTTAATGCATTTTCCACAGCAAATAAATAAATACGAGTGGTTGTTGACAACCATAATTTCATCCCATTTAAAGTTTTCATATCATCTTTATCTAAACCTTTCCCAAGTTGTTTACCACGTTTTTCTAATTTTACAATCCGTTCAATCCGTCTAACACTAGCATTACGCAGCTGTCTACCAGCAAGAGAATCCATTTTTTTAATCAGCCGAGTATCTTCCGTAGTAGTAATATCCAAAGTGGAATGTAATATGTTATGTGCAATTTTTGTCAACGTGTTTTCTGTATCTTCAATAGAATAGGTGATATCCATAGCTGATTTTAAAAGTTTGTAATTACTTGGATTCAAATAAAAAAGTAAAGTTGTCAACTCGGGGCCAGTGATATACAATGTGCTATTGTTAGAGGTGATAATGGTTTTATCGCATATAGTGTCCAAACATTGACTCATAATTAATTTAATATATTTTATGGTTTGTTTTTGATATCGCTTATCGGTGAGTAGAATATAAAAAGGTACTTTTACAGTAGACTGGTCTTGTAAAAAATATTTATTGGTTAGCCATTTACATATATTATTAAGTCTCGTTGAATCCGTTGAAGTAGAATGATGCTGACTAAAAAGACAATATTGCCCAATCATATGATAGGCCGATATAATGGTTAAGGAATGATTTGTTGGATTAATATGACCATATTCAGTATCCCACCAGCACCATATATTATTTTTTGTTTTCAATCGTTGCTGACGTTTTCGCCACCATTTTTGAAGAAGAAGTACAGCGTCGGTTTGTATTAATTGTTGCTGTATTTCTTTTTTTTCTAATTCACGTTGTTGGCGTTCAATGCGTCTTCTTTCAACAAATGATTTTTTACTTTCATCTGTACTAGAAAACATAAGTATAAAAGAGGAAGGAAGAGAAGAAAAAATATAGACCCAAAAAAAAAAAATGAATAAAGGAAAGAAACATTGCCGCCGCCATTTTTTTAAAAAAAATATATTAAAAATTGAATTCAAGGGCCGCTTTTTTCCCTCTTCATTGCATAAATTCATACATTTGTAACAACCAATATTATTTATACATATTTATATATATATATATATATATGTGTGTGTGTGTGTGTGTGTCTATTGATGTTTTATATACTAATGTCGTTAATGTATAACATATACAATAATAAATAAAATAAAATTAATCTAATGTTGAGAGAGCACCTAAATAAAGGAGATTTAAGTGGATTTATTATTATTAAGGGGTACAGAACATTCGGGCAAAAAAAAAAGGTAATAAATCCTATTTATTATGTATTTTCTCCATTTCTCTTTTCTTTTTCTTTTCTTTTCTTTTCTTTTCTCTTCCTTTGTTTTCTTTGTTTTATTTTTTTATTTTATTTTTTATAAAACTATATACTTATTTTATATGATGGAAGTAATATACTCGAATGACGATAAGATAAATAATGAAAATAAAAAAATCCATAAGCGATCAAGAATTTCCAGTGACCATGATCCATCGACCAATAATTCAAATATATCAACTATAAAAAGGTCATTCTCAACTTCCATACCAATGCCTTTATTTGAAAAACAAAACATTGATCTCCATAATACTTCTAGTAAACAGGATGAAAAAAAATTAATAATCAATAGACCACTGATCGATAATTATAATGATGAAAATAATAATGAATGGTTCACTATTTTTAAATCAGGAGTTTATCCTTTTGGGAAAAAGAAATGGCCAGCAGCTGCTAACTTTGTATTATTGACGATTATGTTTTTAATTTTATCGGGAGAACTATTATTAAGTCAGCAAACGTCAAGTAATTTTTTAAAAAAGTGAAAGAGCTTCTTTTTGTTACTTTTTTTATTTTTATTTTAAATAATAATAATAATAACAATAATAACCAAATAATACGAATTAACATTTCTTATTCTTTTTCTTTTTTTGATTTCAAAAAGATGAGTTTTTAGAATTGGATCCTTTTAACTATATGCTCGGCCCTTCTATTCAGGTAATAAGTTCATATATCATATACATGCACATTACAATATATCAATACTATTTATTCTTATTGCCTTATCCTTTACTATCTACTTTTTTTTATTAAAAAGATTTTAATAGAGACTGGAGCACGCTATAGTCCATGTATGAGACCAATAGAATCTATGCCAGCTAATGAAAGCTATGTTTGCTTAAACACAACACTTCCTTCACCTACAGTCAATTCTAATAATAATAGTAATGAAGATTTACAGCCTATCCCAGCAACCAGGATATTACACCGTATATATGACTTGACCCATAATAATAGCGGTGATAGCAACAACTATACAAACCTTCCTTTATGTACATTACAAGATATATGTGGTATGAGTGGTTTTGTGACAGCCACTAAACCTGATCAGTCATTTCGCTTTTTTACTCCTATCTTTGTTCACGCTGGTGTTTTTCATTATATTATCAATGCTATGATTCATTGGTTTTGGGCTATGGATGTGGAACGTATGATGAACCCGATAAGATTTAGTGGTAAGATCACAGATAAAATAAGTATAAATAAATTTATATTTGTACGTGTATGTGCTATTGGTACGTTATAAATAAACACCTATTTTTAACCATCTTATCAAATATTTTAGTGGTTTATATTTTATCTGGTGTATTTGGGAATATATTTGGTGCTAACTTTGCTACTGCAACAAATCGTAAGTAAAAGAGGACATAATCATTATCATTAATATAATAAAATTAATTTGAATTATTTTTTTTAAGAAAATACTGATAAATTTTTTTCTCTTATTTTTAATCATATTTATACAACAGCCTATATGGGAAGTAGTACACCATTTTTTGGTATTCTTGGATGTTATATAATTGACATTTTATATATGTGGCCACAAATTAATCAGCCTTTCAAGCATTTGATTAAAACAGTCGTTTTTATTGGTTAGTAAAAATTAAATACAGAATAATACAAGGAAATCACTACCATATATATATATTCTTTTTCAATAATTATTTTAAAAAAATTACTGACTATATTATAATACATATTTATTATTTATTTTATTGTACATTAGCATTCAGCTTTATATTAGGTCTACTACCTGGGTAAGAATATATATATATATTTATATTAAAAAAAAAAAAATGATTTGGTTCAAACGATGTTGTTGAAAGTTTATTTTTATTTTTAATTTTTCTTTATGTATATTTATTTATTTATTTATTTATGTATTTATTTATTATATATATGTAGTGTAGATAACTTTACTCATATAGGAGGGTTGATTGGTGGATTATGTATAGGTGCAAGTACAACACCTGCCATTTATTATTCCAAAACGTATAGATATAGTATATGGACTGCAAGATTGATTGGATTAGTACTATATATTACATTAACCATTGTGCTGTTGAAAGCTTTTTATCAAGGTGATGGTCCTGATAAATATTGCACTTTTTGTCGTTATTTATCGTGTATACCTATAGGCGGGTTCTGTGATTGATAGCCAATGAACTTTATTATTTTATTTTATTCTAAATTTTTATTTAATGTATATATGTATAAAATATTAAAACTAATAAAACTGCTATAATTTTATAAATTATTGAAAACGCTAGATTTCTTTGTTAAAATAAAAATAAACAATCTTAATAACTATATGATACAACTTTACATAATAGGTTTGTTTATTAATAATAGATGTAATAAAAAATATAGCAATAAATAAATACTATATATATATATATATATAATATTTATTCTAATGAGTGTCAGCTTCAGTAGTTAACTCTAATTCATCAGCTTCATTTCCTCTATAATCTGCATTGCCTTCCTCTACATTATGTTGCAACTTTGATCGACGTTCAGTTTCCTTTTTTACCACATCATCAATTAAAACAATAGCTTGTTGGATGGATTCATGAGATCCTTGGATTGTAAATTCACGTTCATTGCTATCATCGTCCGTCACTTTGGCAATAGCAATACGAGTATTTGATAGTTGCCTTATTTCAGAGATTTTACTACCAGCCTTACCAATAATAGGCCCAACCATATCAGTAGGATAAGCTTTTTTAAAAGTTTGCATGTCTACGCTACTGTTGTCGCCATGATCATGTTCACTATTATATACTTTTGATTGTGATTGAGTTGAAAAACGGCGCGATCGATTACCACCACTATGACCATTACCGGAAAGACTCATATTTTTATAATGATGTTGGTGATGATGAGAATGATGAGGAGGAGGAGGGTGAGAATAATTACTATTATTATTATTATTATAATTATTATTATTGTTGTTGTTGTTGTTATTGTAAACGTTTCCATTTGAAGGATGAGATAAAGAAACACGACGATTACTTTTAGCAGTATAAGGATTTTCACCATTGATTACAGCTTTTAAAGGGTTATATAATATAGTACCAAACGCACGCTCTTTATCGTTCATTAAACATTGACCAACATCTAAAACAGCAGTTCGAATCCCTTCTACATTACCACATATTTCCACTACTCTTTCTGTGCTTTGAGATAATAATGTTTTGGATGCTACTATCTTTACACCAGTTTCGTCTTGAATCAATTTGATTTTTTTTCCTTCACGACCAATAATTGTACCCATTAAATTATGTGAGATCAATAAACGAATGGCTGCTGCAGTGCCTTGATTAATACTAGTATTATTTTTAAGAAGTGACGAACTTGATATAACTTGATTATCCAATAAACTTTTAGCAATTAATGAATATGCCTATTTTTAAAAAAATAACAGTAAAAAATAATGTAATAAAGAATAATAATATTAATAATAGTAAGTAATAATAAAAAAACACATTTCTCTTTTTCATATATTTTATTAATTTTTACACTAGCAACGCCTTCTAAAGTTCCTGTTACTGTTAATACACGATCAGGGATACCTTGAACAATTTTAGAAATGCCAGATTTTACCCCAGTACTGTCACGAATCTCTGCAATAGTTTTACCACCTAAAAATAAGAAGAAAAGAAAAAAGAAAAAATAAGTACTATATAAATAATAAGAATCATAATAACGATAATACTAACAATAACAATAATAATAATAATAATAAACATATATTATTTATTTACCTTTTCCAATAATAACACCAGCTTCTTTTGTTGATACAAGTGAGCGTAAAGTTAATAAATTATGATCTTCAGAATTAATTTGATCTAGCTGCTCATTATTATTGAAATATTCTTGCTGTGGTTCAGAAGTAGTTTGAGACATAATATAGACACAAGTTTTGAATCGCTAATAATATGAATATATAGTATATATTTATATATAAACTTGAAAAA
>MU612757.1:0-12388 GCA_025201675.1 Cunninghamella echinulata
AATATATATAATAAAATGGTTATTTCTATTTATTATTTTATATGCGTCAGGTTACACAACGAATCCAGATTTATTTTAAAAAATATTACTATAAAAAAAAAGCAATTCGACAAATAATACTTTTATATACGTAATATATAAAAGATACATACTTGATTATTATTATTATTATTGTTATTGTTATCACAAGTAATTATTTCTTTTTAAAATAATAATAATGATTATTGGTTTATATAATTTAAATCAAGGTAAATATGATTTTCCCTCCCCCTTTTTTTTTATAATTACCATAAAAAAAAAAAATAGCGGACTTTTTTTTAATTTTCTCTCTCTCTCTTTTTTTAATTTTATTCTATTAGTTTAAATAGAAAAAAAGAAAAGAGGCAAAAAATAAGATATATTTTTACCATCTTTTTCAATTAAAGCACTTTGATTATATTAATAAAAATGACTTTATTAGAAAATAATGGCTTGACTGAAAAAAAAGAAAATGCTCCTCGTCAACAACAACCAACTAGCCCTTATAATATACCAAACACCAACACAGCTACAACCGCAACCACTACTAGTAATATTAGTTTATCACCTGCTGTATCCGCTTTTCAACAGTTTTGGCCATCTTCTTCATCATCATCTCCACAACAACAATCCTCAATGCTAAATAAAAAACCTTCTTTTAATAATATCAATAATAACAATAACAATAGCACTTATATAGCAACGAAAACAGGTTCAAGTTCATCTCATATTCATTCGTCGTTATCCACCTCTCCATCCACGCCTTCCATGATGGTCGGATCACCTTCATCTATTAATTCACCACTTCATAAATATAGTGAATATAAAGGAAATGTGTCCAATAGAATACCTGATAATAATAATAATAATAATACCAACCCTTCTTCTTCTCCTTCTCCTTCTTCTTTACATATTAAAGATGGTTATATTTATAAAGATAAGGTCGTTATTTTGGACCAAGAAAAAAAAGAACAATTGTTAAAAGTAGGCACTATTCAGTTACAAGGTGAATGGACGTATTGGTATGATAGGTAATAATAAAATAAAATAAAATAGTCATCATTATCATCATTCTTTGTATATAAAAAAAATTATTAATCTATCCCTCTCATATAAACCATATTAAAAAACATATGATTTATTTCTTAATATAATTTATTTTAGATATGTACCTAATTTACCAGCATCGGAATATGAAGCAAATCTTCAAATTATTTCTACTGTTGGAACTGTTCAAGTAATAATTTAAATACATTTTATACATATTTATATTGGATAATAAGTAGATATATAACACTAATTGATCTATTATTATTTCTTCTTTTTATTTCTTTATTTTAGAAATTTTGGTCAGTATATAATAATATTGATGGACCTGAAAAATTAAGTTTTCGAAGTAATTTACATTTTATGCGAAAAGGAATTAAGCCTATTTGGTAAAAATATATAAATAAATAAATAAATAGTAAATAGTAAATAAATAAGTTTAAAATCTAATTTTATTTCTAATATATATATATATGTAATTTATTTATGATTATAGGGAAGACCCCAAAAATGAATATGGTGGTTCTTATTACTTTAAAATCAACAAGCAACAATCACCTATTGTTTGGAGAGATATATTAGTATTATTCATTGGAGAAAAAATAGAACAATGGTTAGATGATATAGTGTATGGCGTATCCGTTTCGTCAAGACAGCACTGTGATAATTATCAAATCTGGATAAGTACAGGGCAAGATAAAAATGATCAAGATGGGAAAATTAAAAAAGCATTAAGCGATTTACTTAGTCCCGTAGAAATTCAATCTTTTTATTTTAAAGGTACAAAAAAAAAAAAAAAATAGAAATTGAAATAAGGTAGTTTCTTTTACTTATGGTTGTTATTATTATTTTAGTTCACAAGAATCATGCTGCATTTCAAAAAGATGGTGCTTTGACTGGATCAAACACTAGTAACGGTTATACTAAATACAATAATAATAGCAACAATAATAACAATAATAATAATAATAACAATCATCATCACCATCATCATCAGCAACAGCTTAATAATAATTATAACCTTAACAGTAGCAACAATAATAATACTAATAATAATAATATGAATATGAATATTCCACATCCTCCTATTATTGAAATGCATCGAAAAATTACAGAGGAAAGTATAGAAAAAGTAGTTGCTGATATTGAAAGATTAAACTTGAAACAAAAATCTCTTAGAAAAATGAACAGTAAAAACTCCATATCTAATATTTAATTTAATAAAGTTTTGATTTTGCACCTTTATTTATATTTATATTTTTAAAACTCAACTACCTTTATTTTTTTTTAAAAAAAATATCTCAATTTTTTTCTCTTTATTATTATTTTTTTTTTTCTACAATACATCTATTAAATATATATTATATATATAGATAGATTAAAGTAAAAATTACAAGATGTCATTATCAGTTGTTGAAGCTAAACTTGAAGCTGAATCAAAAGCTTTTCAAGAATTACAAAAAGGTATGTGATAATAAATATAAAAACAATAATAATAATAGATTAAAAAAAAGTATCTATTGATTTATTTTTAACTTTTTAACGCGAATATACTTTCTCTCTCCCTATATATATATATATACATATGTATGTGTATGTATGTATATATTTATGAACAATGCTATTATTGTAATTATTATTATGATTATTATTACTAGAATTGACAAAAATTATTGAAGCAAGACAACGTTTAGATTCACAACAACAGGAAAATGAACAAGTTAGTAAGGTAATATATATTTTATTTTCGAGAAGAAAATAAAATAGATTTGGCAGTATATATGACAGTTTAATAATAATAGCAGTAATAGTTTGCGATTTGAAAATGGGTATTTATTATTAATCTATTTTTTATTATTCTATATATAATTGGTAATTATATATATCAGGAATTCGAAAAGTTAGATGAAGAAGCCAACATATATAAATTAATTGGTCCTGTATTAGTGAAACAAGATAAACCAGAAGCTACTTCAAACGTAAAAAATCGGTTGGATTTGATCTCAAGCGAAATGTAAATAGATATAGCTACTAAAAAAGAAGAAATATAAACATATAAAAAGGAACAGAACGGAAGGGAAAGAGCCATCATCAATGTATACTTATTAAAATACTCATTTTTTTTCTTATATCAATATTTCTAGTAAACGTGTTGAAGGTCAATTAAAGGAGCTCACCGAAAAATCTGAAAAAAAGAAGAACGAAGTAATAATTCAATTATATATATTATTTATTTACGAAATAATTATGAGAAATATGTATACATTGATATTATAACCTAACTCTTTTTATTTTTATTTGATTGTTTATTTTAGATTGGTCAATTACAAATGCAATACCAACAACTTCGATCTCAACAATAAACAATATATACAATTATATATCTTTTAATGCACCTACATACATCAATATATTAATAAAGGCATCGTTTTTATCCATCAAAATTGAAAAGAAGGTTTTAAATATAATTATTATGCATGATTACTTAATTTTTTTATTGTAAAAAAATATATAAATATCAGAAATAAATAATTTATATCACAAATTGTTCAAACAAAATAATTTGAAAAGGAAAGAGTGAAAGAGAATATATAGTTTTTTTTTTAAAAAAAAAAAAAAAACGAATAATAGACTTAATTGATTATAATAATAATAAAAAGGGATATAACCTTTTTTTATAAATAAAAAAAAAAGTTTTATGTAGGCAGTCTATTGAATTTTTTTTAATTTATTTATTTTTCTTTGTTTTTTAATCCATCTATGTTTTTTTATATTTTCTTATTATTTTTAGAAAAAGGCAAATGCATATATACACAATATGATAGTATACAAGTATAAAAAATCAAAATCAAAATCAAAAATTATATGTATCCAAAATGAGTTATATAGTTATCCTACACATGTCAAATATATCTGTACTCATGTATTGTAAAATATTATCTTCTTGTGATTCATTATTTTCTACTTGATCTTCGTTATCTTCATCCGGTAAATCAAATTTTCTTTTCCCTTTATTGGACTGTTTTACTTGTTGAATCAATAATACAGTGATCTCGTTTTTATTCACTTCCAATACTTTTACTTCCTATATAAATAAAATAAAATAAAATAAGGCCATATAAATATATATATTAATTTGTAACTGACTTCAAATGTCATAATATATGTTAATTCGGTATACCTTCCAATCAGATATTTCTGGTGTATAAGTGTCAGAGAGGTCCAATGTCTAAAAATTTCATAAAAAAAATTATAAAAAATTTAAACCAAAATATTATATATATATATATATATATATATGTGTGTGTGTGTGTGTATGTGTATTATTTATTTTTATATTTATTATATTGTTAATCATTTACTTTAATAGCTATATGTTCACCAGCCACTGGTCCATTATCACTTTGCATAGAAATTTTGGGACATGTATCATAATCTACCTATAAATAATAATACATACTTATATCAGTTGTGTATTTTTTTATTACGATTATTATTAAATATATTTATTTTTTTATGTTATTTATTACCTTTTTTTTAGGAATTTCCAAGCTATTGATATCATTATCATCATCATCATCATCAGTGGCAGTAATAATAGATGATTCTTTTTTATTATGATCATTTCCATCTTCTTCGTTAACAGCATAAATAATAGGTCCAGCTTCATCTACAGGATATTGTCGTTCTTGATAGCCATTTCTAACATAATTACTATTTTTCTTTTTCTTATTATTATTAATTTCAGAATCAACGTTTGTTACAAAAGCAGCACCATAGGCATTTAAAGGTATATCGATATTATTTATATAATCATCTGTATAATAATCAAGTTCGTTGTAATTATAATCATCTGTATATTGTTCATCTTGATTATAATATTCCGTGTATTGTTCATCATTATAGTTATTATTCACATATTGTTGCTGACCATCATAATCATTGGTTTTATTATTATTATTATTATTATATCCATCGCCTTCTTCAAAGTGTACATGCATTTTTGGTTTTGTATTCATATCCTTTAAAAAATCCTTCTTTTTATTTTTATTTTTTTTTAATAGTTTTTTAGATGTTATTGTGGAGGTGGTGGAGGTGGTGGAGGTGGAGGTATATTCATTGACTTGATCTTTAATATCAAATAGTTTATTTTCTTCTTCTTTATCTTTTATCTTTTTATTTTTCTTCTTCTTTTCTACGGTAAGTTGATTACCATTATTTTTCTTTTCTTTGGAATTCTCTTTATCCTTTGATGCGACGATATCTTTATCATTATTATTTTCAGGTGTTATGTTAATAATGGGTTGTTTTTCAATAGCTTTAAACTTCTTTAATAATTTTCTACGTTGATTTCTTTTTCTAGTTTTTTCTAAGGTCTTTTCATTTTTTGTCTTTGATGGTTGTACTGTTGCTGTACTGGCAGAAGGCTCCTCTGATGTTTTACTAGTTTTACGTTTTTTTTCCTTGTGTGTTTTTTCTGTTTTATTCACTTTGCTGCTACTTGACTGGTCTTCTCTTTTTCGCTTATTCGACTTTTTATCACTATCGGTTTTAGTTAATTTTTCACTGCTTAATTTTTTCTTTGGTTTAGTAGTTTCTGACGTTGTAGGTTTATTGTCATTAAAAGTTTGATCTATTGTTTATAATACCGAATACGAATATAAAAATAATAATAACAATAATAATAAGTTAATTAACATATTTGCATATATGTGACAACTTTATTTTAGATTATGTTACTATTATTATTATTACCTATACGATCTAACTTTTGCACTCTATTTAAAATAAAATATAAGTTAATATATATATATATATATATATATATATATATATATATATACATCATTAATACTATTTGTATTATTATTATTATTGAAATATTATCAATTGTTTTATTTATTTATCAACAAACTTACGTGAGTGTATCTCCATCACGAACTAGATCATTGATAGTCGAATTAGGTAATAGGCGAAATCCATCAATAGATAAAGAAAGTTTTTTTATATTTTTTGATAAATGTGTTTGTTGATTTATGTCACGTTGTAAATCAAGTACAGTGAGATTAGAAGATTTATCTGGAATAACATGCCAAAAATCAAGTTTTGGTAAAGGGTTTAATGTACTGATCTTTATTCGCATTATTATCTTTATTTAAAAAAATATTTCAAAAGAGAAGAGGTTCTTTTTTTAAAAAAACATTACCACGAAAAATTTTAAAATGCGACTTCGCTGATGTTGAATTTTATAGGTTAACTTTTTTTCGAGAAGCAAAATTTGCCTCTTAATATCCTTCCTACCATTTTTGTATATTGAAATCAAAAAAAAGGTTTTCTTACTGATACTACATTATTATTACTACTGTTATTGTTATTATTATTATTTTTTTAAAAAAAAATCCCATTAATTATATTTATTTATTTATTTGTTTTTTATTATTATTATTATTATTGTACATATATCTTGCAAATAGATCCTTTTCTTAACATCAATATTGAATATTTATGTAGAGATTTTATTACTACTGTTTAATATCCTTAGCTAATTGGTTAATTGTCTATAGAGTATTATATACATAGTTTGTATATGATTATTTAATTTAACTAGTAAATACTCAAGCATATTTTACAAAAATTAGTCTATATAATGAAGATGGTGGTCTTATTAATATGCTAAAATTTCGGGTCGCTAGGTTTATTATTTATGTAGATAGCTGAATATTTAGTTTAATAGAGATTTATTTTATAATATATAATGACATGTATCATTCTCATTTTTGCATATTTATTTAATGCCATTTCTCTATTTTTTTTAATAAGTCTGTACGTACCTCATTACATTCATTTTCTTGTCTATAGCGAAATAAAAAAACTATTAAAAGAAATACTTTTACAATTACACAACTGTATATTTTTTTTACGTAAAAAAAGCTTATTTAAGGAAACGAAAGTGGTAGGACAAGGCAATTGAGAGGAGTTTTAGTAAATCGGATAGAGATGTCATTTTTATTTGTTACGTACAAAATAAGTTAAATTATGTAATGTTAATCTACAATTTATTTAAATCTTGACAAACTTTCAAAATAGCTTCACCACCTGTTTTAAAATCATCCAATTCCAAATAAACTTGAGCACAAAGTCGAATCCACCATCTTCCATTATTTTTAAAAGGAGAAGCCATGGTGTTATGTTCATAAATAAGTTTTTTAATAATGGTCTTTCCAATTTCATTCTCAGGAAGCGTTGTTTTTAAAGGTAATTCTACATTCACCATAGATGCGGTTAAAGTTTTATCGTCATTTTCCATGACCTGGGTACCTAATATGTCTGCAACTAAAGCACCTCCACGAACAGCTAAGTCATGGTTATATGCCATAATAGCCTCTTCACCTCCTAAAGATTTGCGGTATTGGAAGGCTATATAAAATAAGCATAAATGTATGAATATAAGTTAAATAAATCAGAATGAATAAATGAATATTACTATATTTTTTATTTTATTTTCATAATATTACCATCAGCTATAGTTAAAAAGGAGGCGTGATCTATTGTACCGGGAGAAGCAAATTCATTTTCGAAAGAACTTGCATCACTTGCATCGTCATGATGCTGATAAGCTGAATTAATAGTGCTAGGATGGACGAACCCCTTTTGCGGTTTAGATATATACATAACACAATGTCCTCTCTTGACAAAGAACCATTTATGTACGTTTGTAAAGTAAAAGTCAGGTTTAATTTCATTCAAATTGATGGGAACTTGGCCTAGTAATTAATAATTGATAATTAAAATAGCCATAAAAATTATTAATAATGGCATGAACAAAAAAATGATGGATTTTTTTAATTTATATTTACCAATTGAATGAGCACCATCTAAAATAGTAAGGATATTATTTTCATGACAAAGTTCATTAATGCGTTTATAAGGGAATAATACACCAGGTAATGAAGATAAAACATCTATAATTGCCATACGAATTGGTTTACCACCTTTTGCATTTTCAGTTTTAATGGTTTCTTCTACAAGATCAGCGATTTCAATATCATTTAAAGGATATTTTAATGCAATTTTTACTAGCTTTACTTTGCGATAATTTTTTATGAATTCTAAAGTACTAGTTACGTTGACGTACCCGGTATCAAACTGTATATAGATATATGAAATAAAAAATAAAGGTTAAAAAGAGTTATAAAAATATTTATGCTTATCACTCCCGCCTTTTTTTTTTTTCAATGTCGATCACTTTGTACCTTTTTTTTTTTTTTACTTACATATAAAATCTTATCCCCCTCTTCAAAAGGAAAACTACGTAAAATAGTATTAGCAGCGTTGGACGCATTAGTAGTAAAAGCAAGGTCGTCAGCATCACAATGAAGAATAGTAGCTAACACTTCACGATTTTTCCTAAGGAGAGGGTACATTTCAATACGTTTAAATCTATCAGGAAAAGCTTCACATAAGTCTTCATATTCACGTAACTTTTGTTGCACGATGCGTGGAAAAGCACCGTAAGAACCGTGATTTAAAGGAGTGCAACTAGATTCAATTAGAAAATCTTTTCTTAAAGCTTTCCCAAATTTTGAGGTAGTCATTATTAATTTATTATATAGAAAGAATATAAAAAGAAAATGAAGAACAGTAAAAAAAAAAACTAGGAATAGCAATAAAATTAAACTGTGGGATTTTTATGTTAGTTTTTAAAAAGTCCGACGTTTTTTTTTCGTGAGCCATCATCATTATATCCTCAAATGACTCACTAAAAATAATGATTAGTAATATTATTCATTTCGTTATGACCATTAAATGTTATTTACCTTGTCCTTATTAGTTATATTTTTATTTTTTTGTCTCTTTCTCTTTTTTTTTTTATTGTAAGTTGCATATTAAGGTTTAAAGTTGATCCTAATGATCTATTCTTTTCTTATACTTTAGGCTAGTTTGAACCCTGAATCATTATCGGGCTTTATAATAAAAATGATGATTATTATGGAAATCAAATAATAAAAAAATAAAATTTATGTAAATCTTTTTTTTTTTTTTTAATACCATCATCATATGTTATTTTAATATATTAAAAAAGAAAAGAAATCTTATCAATATATTCTGATTTATTAACTACATGAATAAAAGTATGATTTTATTATATAAATTAGGAATGAAGATGACAGGATATGAAAAAACACATTAATGATAAACAAACTTAGTCTTATTACACGCTACTGAAAACTTGGCTCCGATCGGACCGGTCGTAGTTTTACTGGAATAAACTGGTTATATAAATAGATATTCTTCAATGTTGGAAAAAGTAATAAACTTTTTAATTTTTTAAAGACCCGCTATTTTTTTAATTTGTTGCCTTTTATTATTTTATAATTTTTTTCTTCTCTCCCCCTCTTTTTTTTTCTTCTTTCGCTTTTTAAGATTATTTTTCTTTATTACTTATTGTCCCTTCATTCCCCTTCCTTTCCTTTTTAAATAATAAAAACTATGGCAACTATAGTAATGGATAACCGTAATGAAATATCTTCAAGAGGTTCTGTAAAGGATGAAAATTCTTCTCATCTTGCCAATATAAAACCACCACAGACAACAAATAATAATAATAATAATAATCCACTATCACCAGCTACTCAGGAACCACATCATAAATATTTACAAAAAGTCATCGGTAATTATACTTTAACAGATAGTCTTGGAAAAGGATCTATGGGTAAAGTAAAACTTGGTGTACATAATATTACTGGTGATAAGGTAATATACAATATATAATATGGACAAGAATAATAATAATAATAATAAATAAATAATATGTATGATTTACTTTAGTTGGTAATAATAATACATATTAATAAAACCTTATTTATTATTATATCTACTCTTATTAATATGCTTCTTATTATTTTATTATTATTATTACTATTATTATTACTATTATTATTATTATTATTATTATTATTATTGTTATAATTATTATTATTACTATTATTATTTTTATTATTTTTATTATTATTTTTATTATTTTTATTATTATTTTTATTATTTTTATTATATATAGATTGCCGTTAAAATAGTTCCTCGTGCTAATCTTGCTCAATTCAAGACTGGTACTTCTAACAAAACACCAAAACAAATAGCTAAAGAATACGCTCGTGAAGAAAACCGTGAAATGCGTACTATTAGAGAAGCTCATATTATGATGTTATTACGCCATCCTAATATTGTTGGATTGAAAGATTTGGTAGTGGCTGGACCATACTTTTATATTTTAATGGACTATGTAAATGGGGGTCAACTTTTACATTATATTGTCAAACGTCAACGATTATCAGAAAGAAGGGCTCGATCATTCGCAAGACAAATCACTAGTGCTCTAGATTACATGCATCGGAATTCTATAGTTCATCGCGATTTAAAAATTGAAAATATATTGATTGACAAGTCGGGGCGCAAGATAAAAATTATTGATTTTGGATTGTCTAACCTTTTTTGTCCTGAACGTCAGTTAACAACTTATTGTGGCTCTCTTTATTTTGCGGCTCCTGAACTTTTACGTGCAACTCCTTATAAAGGCCCCGAAGTTGATGTATGGAGTTTGGGTGTGGTTATTTATGTGATGGTGACAGGTTCGGTTCCATTTGATGATAAGTCAATGCCTGGATTACATGATAAAATCAAACGTGGTGAAGTTAATTATCCTTCTCATCTTAGTGATGAATGTTTAGACCTTTTAAAAAGAATTTTTATAACTGATCCTGCTCAACGTATATATTTATCAGATATTGCTTTACATCCATGGATAAACTTGGAGTCGCCACCTGTAAGAAATCATCTTCCTTTACGTCAACCTCTCTCTCTTCCTCTTGATCCAAGTATTATTGAACAAATGTCTCATGGTATGAGTTTAGGTACGGCAGATGAAATTACAAAAAAATTAGAAGTTATTGTGCAATCACCTATTTACAGGGATGCTGCTCAGTTAGTAAAAGAACATCAATCAAAACCCGCAACATTAGCAAATGATCCCAGTCAGCCTTTATTTTATGACGATCCACAATCTATCCCTGCTGCTTACCATCCTTTAGTATCCATTTATCATTTAACACAAGAACGTAGAAATTATTTACAAGAATTACAAGCCATGAAAAACGTTTCTCTTACTCGTAAATCATCTGTCAATTCTGTTTCTTCCTTTGATGGTACTATATCCAACCCTGGTAGCCAAGTTTCTTTGAATATGATGGACGAACAACAACAAACGTCCTCAACTACACCCATAAGAAAAATTGCAGATGTTCCATTTGGTAATATGGTACAAGCTACAGCTAGTAATAAAGGAATTACTTCACAGCCTCAAGCTTCTATTGCTTCAGCAGATTATCTCAGTCGAATTCAGAATTGGCTTCGTTCATCTACTTCACAACATCAACTGGAAGAATCTTCACAAACTACATCATCATCTACACCTCATTATCATCACCATCATTCAAATGCTTCACCTTTAACAACACAAGTGACAAATGCAGGCGATGAATTAGATATACCTGTGAATAATAATAATATCACTACGTCTTCTCCAGCTGCACCTCCTCCAATGATACAACGTCATTCAGCTAACTCTACTTCTTCTTCTCATTCACATCATCAACATCAACATCATGGTACTAATGAAGATATTCATATAAATAATACACCTTTACCTGCTAAATCACTTTTACGTAAGATATCATTTGTTATGTTAAGAAGAGGGGCATCTAATAAAAGTAATAAGAGTAATGACAGTACTGGTAGTAATGGACAAACAAATAGTAATATTAATGTGAATAATAATAATCAACAATATCAGCCTGAATCAAGCTTCACTGGTTCTAGACTTCAACAACCTACAGCAACTACTTCAACTTTAAGTAATAATACACCTACTACTAACAACGTCATGACACCTGATCCATTTAAAGATCGCCCTTTACCACCTTTACCTCCCCCATCAATAACACCTTCTGTATCAACATCATCTACCCTTCACCCAAAAAATAAAACAAGAAAACAACGGTCTGCTTCCACTGCATCTGGAGCTGCTATTAACTCTTTATCTGCAAAATTAGGTTCATTATTAAATCGATCTAAATCTCATAACAAAAGTCACCCAAAAAATTCTGATCCTTCTTTACAATAGTAATAATAGTAGTAGTGGGTTTTTGTATTTTATATATATATATATATCTATTTTTTTATTATATTTTATATTTTTATATTTTTATATTTTTATTATTATTATATATTATATATTATCGTTTTTGTTTTTCCTTTTTTTTTTTTTTTT
>MU612759.1:0-12359 GCA_025201675.1 Cunninghamella echinulata
TTATCAAAACGTTCAGCACTATCTGGTGGTTGACCATTGTAAGTAGCAGTGACAAGAACAACTAATTCACGTAGTTTACCAGTAGATGCACCTTCATATTTTCCTGTATCAAGCAACTCCAATTTATCCATTTCCAAAATAACTACCTTAGTAAAACCAAATCCTCTAGCTTGTTGAGCAAGTTGATTAGCATAATCTTGTGAAGTACCAGTTTGAGTACCATAGACGAAAGCAATAGGAGGTAATTCAACTTTTTTATCAGCTTGTTCCTTTGTTAATTGAGGTAATGAACGTGGAGGAGGTGCATTTGCTTGATCTTTAGTAGAGGAAAGAGGTACAGCATTTTCATTAGGTTCAGGGAAATTAGTACGGGGGTGAATGGTCATCAATAAGTTATCAGGTTTTGTTGTAGCAGTATTACAGTCAAATTCGACTTTAGAACCATCTATTTATGAAGTAATATAATAAGTATTTATAAAATTCAATATGAATGATAATACTTTGAACGATTTTATTATTTATTCTATCTTTATTACCATGGCAGAATTCAAATTTATGTAAGAACATAGAAAGAACAGTTTTAGCTTCTTGAAGTGCAAAGGCCATACCAATACAAGCACGAGGACCAGTGGAAAATGGCTAATTCATTAATTATTATTATTATTATTTTAAAAGAAAGGCATTATTAACAAATTTTGTATTATATATAATATTACACGTAAAAATAATAATTATATTAAAATTAAAACTTACAAGCCAAGCAAATCTACTACGTTTTTGTTCTTCTTCTGGACTAAAGCGATCAGGATCAAAACGTTCAGGGTCAGGATAAATATCAGGATTGTAGTGCATAGCTGTGTAAATGTAAATCATACATAGAACAAAAAGGATTAGTAAATACGTTACTATTCGTATTCCTATTATTATTAATATTATATTGTTATTTATGTTAATTACCATAAACATTAACAGATACACCAGTACCAGCAGGAATCTTATAACCACCAGGCACAATACAGGTCTTCTTACAGTATTTATCTAAATCACGTACAGGGGAATACAAACGAAGTGTTTCTTTGATAACTTGATGCATATACTTTAAGTTGCTGATTTGTTCAACAGTAGGTAATTTATCATGAGTAATTCCAGCGTTAGCAATTTCTTGAAGTAATCTAGCTTGAACATCAGGGTGGCGGTTAATTTCGTATAGGGCCCAGGCTAAAGTATTTGCAGTAGTATCATGACCAGCGATTAAGAAAGTGATGATTTGATCACGAATATTAATATCAGTTAAACCTTCATTAGCTTCGTCGCGAGCATTTAACATAAAATCAAGCATATCTCTATTAGGACCATTAGCATCTGCACTAGATTTTCTCTTTTCAATGACTTCAGTGACAGTTTTATACAAGACTTGAATAGCATTGTTGAATTTTCTATTATTAGAAGTAGGAAGACGTTTCATAAATTGGGCTTGTTGACATCTAGTTACTGTTATCTTTAAAAGATCACTCATAGCATCAATCATAGGATGGTTAGGAGCATCAACTTTATCAAGTAAACCAAAATCATAACCAAAACCAATATCACCAATAGTTTCGAAAGTTAATTTAGTTGTCCAATCTAAGATTTCTACTTGATCTGTAGGCTTGTATTCTTCCAAGAGTTTTATAGTTTTTTGCGTAATAATACCCATTTCTTCTTGGTAAGCCTATGGAAAATAAGAAAAAAAAAGGGACCAATGTACTATTATTACTATTATCATTATTATCATTATTATTGTTTTTATTGTTATTATAATAATATAGTTATTTTTATTTTTTTTACCTTAATAGCACGTGGTGAAAAGGCAGGCATAAGTAACTTATGAGCCAACTTCCATTCATGAGCATCGGAATCACTAGTGAATAAACCTGAACCACCAAATTCTTTTACTTCAGATAAAAATGTAGGGGCAATCTAAAGTAAATAATGATATAATAGACAATAATAAAGTAAATAGATTGTATTATTATTGTTTTTGTTTTATTGTTTTTATAAATATACGATTTACCTTCTTAGTAAAATATTCACCTTCTTTTGTAAAAATTTCAGCTATAACAGGATCATTAGTACCAATAATACGCTTTCCTAAAAGTGAAGCATCAACTAAAGGACCATATCGGTCAAATAATTTCATCCATCCAAAAGTACTATTTTTTTTTAAAGAAAAAAAGTGAAAAGAGAAAGGAGAAAAAAAAATTAAAAATGCTTATCTCGAAACCCGGAGTTTTAAATCGCGGCTTTTTATAAAGTGCAAGAAATAATCAACTTACATATTGGGTAATAAATCATAAAGATTACCAACAAAAGGTAATTTAGTAGGACCAGGAATAGTTTCAATAATTTTTTGAGGAAGATCAACATAGACAACTTGTTGTTGACGTACATCATCGATGCCATTTAAAACATCGCCTTTACCATCTAATAATATTAATTCTTGTGTGTTGCCATTAATAGCTAATTTTTCAGCAGCAAGACCTCTGATAGTATCCAAGTTGGCACCATTACCAAAACGGATGACTTGTCCTTCCTTTTCAATATCACTTGCTCCGTTTAACGCTACAATTAATGATGTCGTTAAACCACTCATATTTTGATGATTTATATATATATTTAGATATAGATAATAGGTTATAGATTATAGGTTGTTTATATATATATATATATATATATTTATATTTATATATCAAATTAATAAAATTTTTATAAGAATAAAACTATTAAATTGAAAAAAAAGAAAAAAGATGAATAAAAAACAAAATATCTCAGTTATTTATATATATACTTTTTTTTTTTCGTTTGTTGAATAGGAGCATTTTCTTTTTTTCAATGGTCGCAACTATGCGCCGTTTCTGATCCAAATATGGATATTATCGTAGGATGAAGTTCGCTTGGTTTATTTTAAAATCCAATCTAATACTTTAATTGGCTAAATTTTTCAAGCATTTTTTATATGTTTTTTGATAATTTTATTTAACATTTTTCATACTACATCTTACTACTGTTTTTATTAATAAAATTTTTATTATTTCTTTTATATTATATTTATCAACGCTTTTTATGTCATATTTGATATTAAAAATGGAAAATCTAATTTTTATTTTAGTATAAATACTCGACCATATTTATTTTATTTTTAAAAAATAAGTTAACTTATCTTTTTAACTAAAGATTGTATTTACTTTATTCTAATAATGTTGATTATTATCCAATACCAATTTATTTTATTTCATTATAATAATCGTTAATCTTTATCCGATATTATATTATATTATATTATAGCTACATAATTGCTGGTCTTTATCCAATTATATAATTTATTTAATTTTAATTCATTTTACTTTATTTTATTTTTATTAATCTAAACTAAGTTTTATCTACTTATAAAACAAGATATTAATGCTCACTAACAACTAAACTATATTACAAAACTATCCACTGTTAAAGCTATAAAAGGGGACTACCTTTCTACACAACTAATAAAATCCATAACAATATACTTATTTCAATCGTTTGTTTCCTTTTTGTTTTAAACAAACGACTATTATTATAGTTTATAATATTAATATATCATTATCATTATTATTATCTATTTAATGTAACTCGCAATTTTCAAAGTAAAAAAAAAAAGTAATTTCACCCAAGAACCTTTACCAAATATGTTGGGTTTGAAAATTATAAAAAAATTAAAAAGTTGTTTTTCGTATTCAATCATTTTCCAGATTTAGTTCCATATAAAAACCTTCATAAATTTTTAAATTAATAAAAATTGAACTCTTCCCAATATCAAATTTTCTAATGTTTGTTGGATTTATTCTATAAAGTTTTAGCAAACTATCTTTTATTTTTTTATTCTGTAATTTTATCCTTCAAAATCCTCGTAATTTAATCTTTTTAATGGTTTCAACAATCTCTGAAATTTTACAAAAGGAAAAACCTCTTATCTAATGATAGCCGACTTTTTTTTTTTTTGAATTTTGTGTTATTAAAAAAAGTAGCCAAAAATAAATAAACCGTGATAAACTAAAATAAGACCTTTATTTCGTAATCCTTTTTATTTTTTTAAAAAACATTTAAATATAACGCACGTACAACAGCAAACTTTGTTTCTTTTTTTTTTTTTTGAGATCAAATTATGACATTTAACTAGAAAAAATATATAAATTAGCATTTTATGTTTCTCATAGAAAAAATTTGTAGAGAATGAAACAATAAATACCTTTGATTTTATAAAAAATTAAAGGTCCGTGTATAAATAAAACGAAAAACTTTGGCAATTGTTTCCTGTTTTGGATATGGTTCAAGTGTTTTTTCCCGTTAAAATTAAAAGAGTATTTTTTTACTTTTTTAATTTTATTTTTGTAATAATATTTAGTTGATTGAAGATCATGATTGATTTTGATGAAATTAACTGCTTTCATTGATGAGCATCTGGATTTTTTTTTTAAAAAAAAACAGAGAAATATTTCATTATATATAGGCATTTTACGTTATTTATGTACAGAGCCCGATTGCCATCAACGTTTTACAAAATGGACAGATTTAAGATCTCATGTTATTTCTAATCATACAATTAATTTTTTTTTAATGTAACAAATCCTTTGCTAAAAGTGGCCAATTAACTCGTCACGTGGTGCAAATGAGTTTAACTTGATTTTTTCAATTTTCTAATTTAAAAAATTCGATATTCAATAAAAGCCGTTTATAATACTCGCTTTATTTTAGCAACAATATAATAAAATTAAAAGAGATTAAAAATGATCAAAACAAATAAAACCAAGTAAAAAAATTAAAATAAATAAATTATATTACTGATTAACACCCAGTATTCTGTGAGACAGTTTTATACCATTAAAAAGTTGTTCAACTTCTATAAATTCAGGATTATCCAAAGTATATGCTTTATGTAGCGCATACATATATTATAACATTTACGAACCATTATTACAATAGATGCTTCGTCAAGTGCTTCATTTAATCTTTCTTCAAAATTATGTACGAAATAATCACAATTATTACTCATTAAATTTTTAGAATACAACCAATAACGCTCTATCCTGTTACATTCACAATGAAACTTTGAATAAAGTACGAAGTCCATACCTCCTTTAATACATAATTTCTGGATTGCTAGTTGTTGGGAAAAAAAAAGTCCATTTGGGCTCCAAGGCGACATGATGTACGACAATCATATAAAATACCCTGCTCTATTAATTTCTCTTTAACACAGCTACCTCTCCATTGCTAATCTTTTCTGATTGGACCCTTTTCCTCCCACATACCTCTTTCTTCTAAAATTATGTTAATTCCTTTGAATTCTTCCACCATTTTTTTTTCTAGTTTCTACTTCTATCATATGATATATGCTTTTTTCTACCAAACCATTATTTTTAAATATCTTCTCATTTTTAAATCTATAGTTTTCTGTTGGACCATAAATTCTTTCGAGTAAAGTCATTCTTGAAACTATTAACGCATCTTTGCCAAATGTAGTATGATTTGATGATTGATTGAATAAAAATATGTCTTTAGAATCAGGGCGTAACTCTTTAAAAATTTCAATGGCCTGTTCCAATTATTTGATCATATGTTCAGAAACTCTATATCCTTCTCTCCCAGAGCTCGCTTTAAAAATAAGTCTTGATGATTTACCATTAATCTCCATAATACCATAACAAGTGTACTGAAATTCAGATACCATAATTGAAATACCAGGTCTCTTTATTTTTTTCACAGCTTCGTTTTTTGTCTCCAAACATATTGACGGTCATAATAACAATATAAAGTAGACTCATCATGAGTAACAATAACTTGATGTTCACCAATTCCAGTCAATGTAGGTCTTTCTTTCCAATTTTTTTCTTCATCAAATTTTAAGAAATATTTTTTTTTCCATCCATTATATCTTTTGCCCATCGTTTTCTATATTTAACTGCATCTTCCCTTTCATGGCAATAGTAGTATATGTTTTTGATACTTTTTCTATAATTGAATCTCCAGGTAGGTAGGTATACCGCAATTGTCGGTATGGAGATATTTTTTTACCCAAGTTATCATTTTCTTTAATCCAAGGTAAATATTCGACAAATACCTTAAGTTTTTGAGGGCTTCTTTTTGCTACAGGCGTTTATTTTAATCATTTAATACATTCCAATTTTATTGTTCCGCACGCTAAAATACATTTATGTTTAGTGTGGTTTCCTTGAAGTGATCCTTGTATGTAACCATTTTTAGGAGATCCTTCGGTCCATTTACGAATATTTTTAGCTTTATTCATATTACGAATATCATTGCATCAGAGAAACGAAATTTCCCATTTTACCTATATAGAAAATAAAATCTATATATGCCTATATAGACCTATATAATCATGTATAGATCTATATAATTATAATAATAATAATAATATATATATATGCACACCAATCCCATATAAATATAGTGATATAATGGTAGTAATTTTATTTAGCGTTATATCTTACTATGCAGTTTAGTTGTAAAAGATTTATTAAATTTTAAGTCTATATAGTGTTTAAAAATATAAAATTTCTAATCACCTAATAATTCATCATTGTTATCTTTTAAATTTTCTAATACTAAACCATTTAAATCTTCATCAGATTCTAATTCATATGTCTGTGATTGACTATTACTATTATTATTCAATAGTATTATATTCGAAATTACTGGTATAGGGGTGGCATCCATGTTAGCATCAATAAATGAGCCAATTGAGGTGTAATGGTTTACAAAATATTCTTCAAATTTTTTTGTTAATTGATTATATTTTGCAAAATTGGGTAAAACGTTTACCATTTTTTGAACGTTTTTTATCAAGGAAATGAATAGGTTATCTGAAGGTAGTATTGTATTTCCTGTTATGTGGATACACTAAATATAACTTCACATAAATCTTTAATATTTCTATAAAACAATGTAAGAGATTTCTTGTTAGTAACTTTCAAAAATTCTTCAGTTGATACAAAAAAGTTATCTATTAATGTAATATCAACATCTTTAGTTTGAAATGGCTATCAATATAAGTATATTTATATATGTATATATTAGTACTTTTAAAATTAAAAAAAAAAAAAAAACTTATATAATTATCATTTCAAAATATTCAGCGTATTTTTTGAGAAGAGAATTAAAACTAGAGAAGCTGCTAGGTATATTTTTAATGTCACTTTGTAATCCTTGATCAGATAATAACCAATACAAATTATACATTAAAATAATCAATAACATTAGTCATTGCTTGTTTTTATTTTTCTTAATTCTCTTTATACATATAATATATATGATTATATATGACAATTACTCTGAGTATTGACTTTGAGGTATATTATACTTTGAAATATATGATTATAATATTAAAATAGAAGTTGATATATCTCCTTGATCATCTTTTCTGTTGTATTTACCATATTATTTGGCAGAACTGAGTTTATCTTAATAAAATAGTAAAGTTATTATTATTACATTGAATAAAAAAATATTTGTGATATAACTATAGTAATGAGCATGCTTTAAGTAATTTTTGAATCGACTTTATCTATATTAGATGATTGATAACCCATATCTATATTCATAGGTTCATCTCTTTCATAATAATTCTAGAGTATATCAAATTATATGGGTACCATTAGTAACTTTTATTATTGGATATATATCTGTATTTATTACATGAGATATATAATCTGAATTATCAACATAATTACTAGAATAATTCTCTTCTATTCTCTGATGGAATATTGGCGCGTTCACATGTTTTATGACAATATGACTTTCTAAATCTATAGACATTTTTTTACATATTGGGTATTTCTGCTTTATCTTCATTATATTTGTTTTATTTAGAGAAGAAAAAAAAATTAAAAAAAAAAATACAAAATAAAAAAACTAAATACCGTCTATTTATACATGTTCATGTATGGAGATATTGAGTTTTATCAAATTAAGATAACACAGTGATTTTCAGAACATTGTTAATATGTAAATATTGATGAAACAGTTTTAAAATTATAACTAATAATCTATCAATTTTTTATCATTTTCACAGGTCATTTGACTAAAATTTAAAATTTACTAACACCTTAATGCTACCATAGGGTTTCTTTTGATAAGGTGTTGAATTTAACATGAGTTTTTTTTATTTCTCATGTAAACAATTACGAAGGATATATTCATTTATTTTAATTATAAAACTCCATACATATATATAAAAAGTATATTTTTTATTATTAATTTTTATTTTTTTTACTTTTTTTTGTATTTAGTTTTTATCTTTTTACTAGTATTATTAATAAAAAAAAATGGGCAGCAAATCCAAAAGAGCGATGGAAAATGTAACTAATGACTCAAATAGTAAAAAAAGAAAAAAGATTAATCTCATCACTTATTCAAAGTAATCAAGGAAAAATAAAAATAAAACAAACATAGAACCAACTTGCTCAGAAAATGGTAATATATATATAGCATATCTACTTAACTCCATTTTTAAACCATCATATATTTATCAATATAATTTTAAAGAATCAAAGGAGTATACTATAGATGAAAATGAAGATGATGAGTTTGATTTTATTTCTGATAACAATGCCAATAATATGACATCTATAATTGAAAAAGTAATAGAACATAATAATAGCCAAGACTACAGAAATGCACTGTTTGATGAACATGCTTCAAAGTAAATTACATTTTTAAAAAGATAAATGTTAAATGCTAAATGTTATATATATATATATAGTAATATTTTTTTATACTAATATTTTAGAACATTAATAAAAGACATTACTGAAGATGATCTTGATATATTATTCCAAATGTCATAAGTGGATGTTTGCACAGTTAATGCTTTTTTGAATGATATCCATAATACGAATGAAACCATTATAAAAGCTTATAAAAATCAAAAATTTACCTGGAAATTCCAATGAATATTATATAAACAAAAATATCCGTAGATTTTATATTTGGTGCATCTCCTTTTATAGGTCTAATGTATCGAATACAATATTTAAACAATTAAAGACAAGTGATTTTAATATAAAAAGTTTTAACAGCATATATAAAGATATGACTGTAGAAGGTAAATATAATAAATTAGCATATGAAGAAAGATTCAGCTGTAGAGATTTTAATCTAGATAACTCTTACTTCACCAGTGAGTTTTTTTAATATATTAACAAAAACACTTATCAATCATTCCCGTGGAGAACCATATATTGAATGCCAACAAATTAATGAAAAAACGTTAGCATTAATATATATAGTTATTCAATTGAGGTTAAATTTATTAAGTAAAAATCAAACTAAAAAAGATATCCAACTGATGCATAATGGTGGCTGGTCTTCCAGATGTGTTGGAATCCTTAAAAAAATCTAAATTACGAGGATTTATAAGGTTTAAATAGATAGTTTGACTTGTTAACAAACCAAAATAAAAGGTTAATATTATGAATTTTAATAATAAAATCATTGCTATCAAAAAAATAATAAATGCGTCCAAAAAATGTTAGAAAATTTTATATGTGAAAGAGCCCGTTTTATATTAAAATTAGAATTTATGAAGATTTTTATATGTGAGCTGAATTTGGAAAATGGTTGAACGAAAAAAATAACTTTTTGGTTTTTTTGTATTTTTCAAACCCAACACACGGGTACAAAAATATATTAACCAAAAATATCGACTGGGAAGAAGCAATTAGCAATATTGAAGAACAATGATCTGATATTATAGCTAGTGCTGATAATGGTGAATATCATATATAAATATTAATTCTATATTACTAATTTTAATCTTATATTTAGATACATCTGATCTATGCATATATTTTATATATTAGAATAGAAATTATTTTTAAAAATATGTAAACAAATACCATCGCAATAAAATGTATTACTAGTAATAAATTTTTATTTGAGGATTTATATATATATATATTTGCATTAAAAAATATAACATATATATTCTTATATAAATCCATATAGAACTATATATGACTATATAGATAGTTATAGATATATAGATATATATAGTCCTTTCTATTAATATATAGACTCATATAGATGAGGGAGCTACCAAGAAAGCAAGAAAGGCAAGAAGGCTGTATAGGCTTATATAGATCTATATAGGTCTATATATTTATTTTTATTTTTCCGATGTTGTTTATACGATAAATACAAGATGCATCTTCACAGGAAGCATCTAAATTGCCTAATCCATTAATCAATTTCTGATAATATATGTAACAAGCTTGAAAACGTATAACCAAAGTATTATTAGTTGTACTAGATCCCCTTGTAAAATCTTTAATTATAGCGGATAAACTATTTAAAATAGTTTTCATTTCATCATGCTGAGAAACTACTTCATATTGTTATTATTCTAAACATTTTTCTTTTCTTCCAAAAATTCAAAGAGTAATTTTGATCCTTTAGCTAATTCTAAAAATTCCATTTTTTTTTTTATTTTTCTTCTTTTCATAGAAACTGAATCACCAGTATACACTTTGGGCAATTGGCTTCCAACCTCTTTTGTACAGATACTTAATTTTTTTTTTCAAATTTGGGATTAACATCAATTAATACTTCGTCTATTTCTTCTTTCACAATAAGTTCATCATTATTTTCAAAGTTAATGAAGTTTTTTTCTTCTTCAATTGTTATTTGTTGATTTTTACTAACAAATCTACCTCTACTTTCACGAGAACGTTTTTGGAACGAATATTTTAGCAGTACTATCACGAGCCATAATAGCTTTTTAAAAAATATGCAGGACTGAATAGAATTAAAAGTTGCTACAAAAAAGTATGAAAAAATAAAAAAAATTTATTTTTTTATATTATATTTTTCAGTCCGTTTATAGAGGCATGCTTGAATTTTAAATTATTTTTCAATACAAGGGAATAATATTTAGGATATTATTACTATATTTTAATCCTGCTTGCATATATTTTATCTTGTAATTTTGTAACACATGCGTGCTTTTCATAGATTTTACATAAAAGTACATATCTCGATAAAAGAAAATCATTTTATGTTTACCAAATCTTTATTTAATTTATTGCTATATATTATTAAACATGTTTCTATACTAAATCCTTTAATATGAAGGCTTTTTACTTTATATTACAACTAATTATTATATATAGTAATAAGCTGGTTTTAAATATTGGATAAACTAACATCAGTTTTTGGGGTTTTGTTCAATTTTTTGGCTGCCCAGCTAAGATTGCTCTGACTGACTAACTTTGAACTTTGGTAACTTTTTTTAGAATAAAGAATGAAAAAACAATCCATAAATATTGTTTTTAATGGCCATATCTATTACATATATGGATTATTGTTTTTATTAAAATAATTTTATAAAAGTTACTAGCTTTCAAAAATGGCAAAAAAAAAAAAAAATTTGGTAATAACTCATTTGCACCATATAAAAAAAGTACATTTACCAAAGGGTCCAATTTTATGTGAATGGCCAAATTGTGGAAAATCATTTAGTTCGGTAATTTATATAAAAATAGGATATTAATATTAATAGTAATAAAATGAAACTAGTGCTTGTATTGATGATGTTTTTTCTTTCTTCTTTTTTATATTAATAGAAAAGAGCACTAAAGCTTCATATGGATACAATTCATGAACCTATTCCTCGGTTCTACTGCTCTTTTGAAATTTGTACTAAAAGTTTTGTTTATAAATCTTATCTAGAAAAACACGAAAAATCACATCAAGTAAGTATTCACTATATTTATACCAATGCAAGTATTGATTACTCTTTTTATTATTCACCTATTATTATCATTATATTATTTTTTATTTTTAATCAGAAGGGCTTATCAAAAACAGTAAAAAAGGAAGAAAATAAGTCACCAACAGCAGCAGCTTTAAAGGAACAATTAACAGGATTTTCTTATAGTAAAGATGTGGAAAGAAAATACGCTTGTCCTTTTGATGGATGTCAGCATCACTTTTTAAGAGAATATGATTTAAAACGTCACCTGGAAAGTAATCTTCATAAAAACGATATTCATTATTTTCAATCAAATCAACAAGCATTAATTCAACAAAATTTAAATAATCAGCCTTCAGAATAAAAATAATAAAAGAAAAAAGCAGCACCTTTATCAATTTATCTACTTGTATTTTTACCATTTATTTTTTTATTTCATTATCCAACTTACAAAAATTTTAATTCATCTTTAATCAATCATATATGTATATAATTAAAATCAAAATGCTTTTTTTTTTTTAAAAAAAAAATCATTTTTAAATCTTTATGGAGAATTGCATGTTAATAAAAAAGTCAT
>MU612760.1:0-12335 GCA_025201675.1 Cunninghamella echinulata
AAAAAAAAAAAAAAAAAAAAAAAAAAAAAAAAAAAAAAAAAGAAAAAGAAAAAGAAAAAGAAAAAAACTATTCAATTATGAATACTATCATTCTTACTTGACCACCAAGAGCTTCCATTGCTTCACTAATACCATTGACACCAATTTTACAAACATAAGCTTTACAAATAGGAGTTAACAATCTTAACATAATTTCATCCTCTTTACGTTGTGGGTCATTTTCAGGAAGGGCTTCAGTACGTCCTAAGAGTTGGATAGCATAGAAACAAATTTGGGTTCCTGCACGGAAAATAAGTTCCAAACGTGCTAAAGTGGTGATATGAAGTGGTATTTTATTTAAAGTTTGTTTTCCTGACTAATAAATATAAATTATATATATTACATTAATAAAAAAGACAATTTAAAATAATGTATATACATTGCAGTTTATTATTTTTTTAATTTGTTTTAGATACTTTACTTGACGTTTTAAAGCATAACTTTTAGCAATGGCTAAACTTCTTCTTAACCCTGACATAACACCTAATCCAGCGTATAAACGAGTGATATTTAAAATAGAAGCAATAGTAGCAACACCACGACCTACTTCACCAATCTAAATTTTAAAAAAATGTATAAGCGAGTAAAAATATAATAAAAAGAGAATATTAGTAAGTTTATGATTAAATCGAAATTAATATCAGCGCACATATATATATTTTTACCAAATAAGCTTCCATTCCATCAATTTCAAGCTCTGCAGTAGGTAACCCCTTAGTACCAAATTTATTTTTTAATCTATGAACACGAACACCATTCAATTGACCATCAGGCTTTCGCATTTCAGCAATAAAGAGAGATAGACCAGCACTTCCCTAAATATATGTATGCAAATAGTATTTTTATGAGGAAATTAGTATAATTTCTGCATATCATGATACATATATATATATATACATATTACTCACGTCTTTTACTAATCCAGTTTTGGGGTCGATTGTTCTCGCAAGTAGCATTGTCATATCAGCAGTTGTTGCACTAGAGAACCATTTAAATCCGCTAATTCTCCATTTATTTGTTGCTGGGTCAATTAATTCAGCTTGTGTTTCGGTTCTACCTATATTGTTCATTTATTTGTTTAAAAAAAATGTGTAAAAGTATATTTGTTAGTGCAAAATGAAATAAATTACATAAAAAATAATTAAATAAATACATATACTTACTAACATCTGAACCACCAGGACGTTCCTAATAAAAAAAACACGTTATATAGAGAAAATAGTAATAGAAAAAAAAAAATTTGAGTAAAACATATTATTATTTTATATATATATATATATATACGAAATATTTTTATACAGTACAGTCATCCACTGTGCGGAGGTCCAGAAAACTTTTGGATCACGACTAAATAAAATTAAATTTAAATAAAAGATGTAGTAATTCTTTTTTTTTTTTTATTATAATAATTATCAATATATATATAGCTAATATATTACCTTATAAGACGTGGCAAATATTCTTTTTTCATTTTTTCGGTACCATGTAATTCAATCACGCGGGCTCCACCATCTATTCATATTTATATATTTGTAGCATAAATAATATTATGTAAGATAAAAATATTTTAACAGATTTAATTTTTTTGATTTTTGATTATTATTATTTTTTTGTTTTTTACCTGTCATCGATAAAGGGCAAGAATAAACAGCGGATGATGGAGAATACAAGTAACTTTTCGCAAATTGATAAACTCGAGAATGTTCCCCGTAAACGCGTTCAAAGGCAATAGATACAAGACTAAAATAATAATAAAATAAATAAGCAAATAAACAAATGACAGCGGTGAAAAAATCACAATTTACACTATTGCTTATGGCTAAATAATATTACCCTTCTTCAGCTGCTACATCATTTAATTCTTTCCAACCTTGTGCAACACTAATTTCATCGACTCTTCTACACCATTCATCATATTGTTTTAAGCGAGGATAATTATTTGGATCTTCTACGTTTTCTGCCATTTTAGAAAGATCTAAAACAAATTAAATCAAATAATAAACGCAAAATAAATTGTTAACAATAGAATAATAAGAAACCATCAACTTTATATCTATGTATATTATTACCAGTAACAGCACGATGACCTAAATTTCTAAGATCAGGTTCAATTTCTTGCATTACTTTTGTTGGTAATATTCTTTTCAAAATATTTTGGAGAACGATATCTTCCTCATATTGATTGCCAATAGTAGGTGGTTCCTATGTATTTATATATGTTTTTATTTTAGTTGCTATTAAAGAATGATGATCCCTTTCATTATTATTATTCTACATGTTTTATATGTTTTCATTTTATTTTATTTTACTTGACGAAAACCAGTATCAGAAGATGCTTTTATAGAAGGTTCTCTGTAAGACATTACTATTATTTTATTTTAAATAAATATATTGATTAAAAAAAATGAAAAAAGGGAAAAGCTTAAAAATTTTAAATTTATAAACTGTGGGGAAGATCGGAGAAGGGAAAAAAAATGACAAAAATCCGGCTATGTAATTCTTCCAATTTTTTTTAAACCTCACGTGTCTTTTGTGAAACTTTTAAAAAGCATATAAACTATTAGTAAAGTCTTTCCAGCTTTATATCGTCTTTTAATGTAATATAATATTCTGATAAAAAAAGTTTATTTGAATTAATATACATTTCCCATGAAGAGTTTATATTTAACAATCATGGCCATTAAAATTTACAAGCAAGTTTTGGCATAAGCCAACAAGTGCCTGCACACAATTCACTTGGTGAAAAACTCGTTTGGGGAAATCATCAAAAGATGCGCACTATTACATTAAACAATGGTTGTAATAGAGAAAAATTTGACCAAAACCAGCAGAATCTTTTTTTAAAAAAAACAAAATAATAAAATAAGGTTGAACATGAACAGCGAAAATTGAAGTAGGTAAAAAAATATTCTGCAGTTTTTACCTTTCGTTTTCTAAAAAGGTCCATTTAATTAACCTTTGTTTTCCTTTAACATTCGCTTTTTAGACAGTATTGTAATAAATATTGATAACTACAATCCACATTACAAACAATGCATTTAAAAATCTCAAATTGAATAAATTTAAAATTATTAAATACGCTCGAAAATTTCTTAATTGACAAGTATTTTTCACAAGAAAAGGCCAATACTTCAGCTGATAGTGAACGAAATGTACGACCAATCCAGAGTTAATGTAATTTTTTTATTTTCAATTCTCTTAGTCAAACTCAAAAATCACAGCAGGGATGTCAATGATCAGAAAGAGATTATTGGACCATTAGAAGATGTTAATTGAAGTGTATAAGTAAGGGAAAAAATATATTACGAGTGTTTATGTAAACGTAAAAAAGTGAATATATATATACTCAAATATTAATTTAACGTCTTTTTTATTTCTTTTAAGAGAAATAATAAAGATTTAAAATAAATAATAGCTGATTATTATGTTAATGACGTTAATTTAATAAATTTTAGCCCAAATAAAAACTTTACCAATCCAAAAGTATTATGATTATTTAATCACTAACAAAAAAAAGGTTCAAAGATCAATAAATTACACTATTTTTATGTATAAATATTTACCATTTTTTCTAATTCAAACTAAATTATCCAAATCTAAGTTTTTTTTTCACGATTCTTTATCAAATTTTTTATTTCTACACTTTTTTTTCAAACATTTCTTAATTTACGATTTATCATTGTATTAAGTAATTACAAATAAAATATTGGGAAATTTACAAAAAGTAAATGCTATTACTACTAAAATGTGTTTAGTGCATTTACAGATCAAACTTTTTTTACATCAAAAAATGGTTATAAATATTTAAATGCCGCTCTTTCTTGCTTTTTTTTTAAAAAAACATATACAACTTTTGACTCCTTTTTTTTCTTTTTCTTCATAACTTAAAATGGAATCACAGCGTGAATTATGTCCTTTATGTCCTGATCAACCTCTTACCGAAACACAAAATGATAGTTCAACTTGGTTACAATGTGATTGTTGTGAAATATGGTACCATGCTGATTGCTTAAATATTTCGCCTACTGAATGTGATACTATTGAAATCTTCCACTGTCCACCTTGTATACCTATTCATGGCCAAAGCACTTGTAAAAAAAGAAAGAAAAAAAGAAAGAAAAAGTCAAATATAATAATAATAATAGTTAAACTTTTTATTAAAAATATATTTATATATATAATTATATATTTATTATTCGAATCCTTCTTTTTTTCCTTACATTATATTCTTTTTTCCAGTTAAACCCAAACCTCGCAAGTCAAAACGTGATAGCACTCGCTTAAATTATGCTGATATGAATGAAGGTCTTTCTGGTGATGAAAAAATATGGGGGAAGCTATTAAAATCTAAAACTTTCTCTCCCGATCGATTCCAACGAGTTACTGGTGATCAAGTTACTTTTGAAAGACTCAAGAAAATAGGAATGAAAGAACCTTTTGTAATATTACAAAATCAAGATCTTGATATGAACATGCCACCAAAAGAAACTACTGTTGCTGATATTGCTAAAGCTATAGGTAATACATACATACACATATACATATACGCATATGTATAATAAAATAATATCAGTAGCATTAATAGCTCCTGGCTTTTACTTTACTCTATCTTTGTAATAGGAGAAGACCGCTCAATAGAAGTAATAGGTACGAAATATATATAATTTACAAGTTGGAAGTTTTTAATATTAATTTACCAAATAATTACTATCTATTCAATTGTTTTTTTATTTTTTTTCTTTTATAGATGTAGCTACTCAGGCTGACTTACCTGGATGGACTTTGGGTAAATGGGCAAGATACTATCACTCACCTAATCGTGATCGTATTCGAAATGTAATTAGCTTAGAAATTAGTGGGACTGAATTTGCAAATAAAATCACACGACCAAAACTTGTCAGGTAAAAAAAAATGATATTTAAATATCGTCTCATATATATATATATATATATATATATATATATATATATATATTATTTTTAATATTTTTATTTTTATAAATAGAGATATGGATTGGATTGATCATATGTGGCCAAATGATCTTCGACCTATAGAATATCCAAAAGTTCAGCTTTATTGTTTAATGGGAACAAAGGATTCTTACACTGATTTGTAAGTTTATAGTATATAAGCATATATATCTTTCCTCATCTATTATTTTATCCATTTATCTATTTTCTATGATTTTTATTACTACTATAGTCATATCGATTTCGGCGGTACTTCGGTGTTTTATCATATAATAAGTGGATCAAAAGTGTTTTATTTTATTGAACCTACAAGTAAAAACCTCAAGAAATATCAAAAATGGAGCTCATCTCCAGATCAAACTACAACTTTCCTTGGAGATCAAGTTAAAAACTGCTATTCAGTACATTTGAAAGCCGGAAATACAATGTAACTACAATGAATATAATGAATATATGTGTATAAAGAAAGGAAGGAAGGAAAAGATTGGTATCTCAACAGATAATGTATTCTTTTTCTTTACTTTTTCTTATATATATTAAAAAAATCCTAATAATAGGATCATACCTACTGGCTGGATTCATGCTGTTTATACCCCTGAGGATGCTCTAGTTATAGGTGGAAACTTTTTACACGGTCTTAACATTGGTACTCAGTTAGAAATATTTGATATTGAAGAAGCTACAAATGTTCCAGCAAAATTTCGATTCCCATACTTTAAAAAAATAAATTGGTACGCAGCTGAAAAATACAACAAAATTTTACAAGGTATTATGAGATATGCGCTAAATAATGATGTTATTTAGTCGATAATAATATAGTATGTAATATACTGTTTATTTATTTTTTATTTTATTAGAAAACCCAAAACAACTATCAATATACGAACTTCAAGGTATAATGGATCTAGCACGATGGTTACAAAAAGATATCACGTTATTAGAAGGCCACTCACTTTCTACACAAGAGCGCAAAGCAATGAGACTAGATATTCCAACAACCATACATGATCCATCACAATTAATAAGTAGTCTTCTTTATGGTGTAGAAAAAGCTATAAAACATCTTGGAAAAAAGAAACGTCGATCAAAAAAAATAACAGAAAATAATACGAATGACGATTTGGAACCACAGCAAACAGTAGTGAAACTGAAATTAAAAATCGAATCTAAAAAGACTCTGGATGAAACAAGTAACAACGGAGAAAATGAACACCCATTAAATAACAATAGCAACAATAACACTTCTCAACCAAAGTTATTTATTAAATTAAATAAGCCTATATCATCACCATCACAATCTAATGAAACAAGAATAGAAGGACATGACCATTCCAGCGATGAAGAGTATCATTATGATGAAAATGTGATAGAAAATGAAGAAGATGACGATGAAGTAATAATGGACAGTGATGATTTTGAATATCAAGAAGACGATTATCAGGAAGATTATCAACCATTACCACCACCACCAATAAATAAACAATCTGTAAATAAAAGAAAATCAAGAAAACCAACAACCACTTTTCGAAAAGGAAATGATAGTGATAGCGATAGTAGTAGTAGTGATGATGATATGGGCACATCAAAAAGAATTGCTGGCAGTTCATTAAAATCACACAATAAAAACGATGTTAATGGCAATGCTAAGAGGGCAAGATACTCTTCATCGGTTACATCAGTGAAGCAACGTTTATTAGATAGATTTATTAAACGTTAAAGAATTTTTTTAATTATTTCTTTAGGAAAAGATTTGTACATTAACGTAAAAAATTTTTTTGATTATAATAAATATCTACTTATTATTGTTATTTTTTTCATTAAATCACTTTATTATATTTTGATATTGATGATATTAATAAAACTTCAAAATATTAAATATAAGTATATCTGCTTTGATCTTGATTTGGTATGTAATAAAAATAGTCAAACCCCAACTACACTATAGAAGCTTTCAGAATAAAATCGTACAGTTTTTTTTTTCCTTTGTCTTCTAACTCTTTTTTTAAAAAATTAAAATAAAATAAAATAGGTTTAAAAATTAAACAATTATAAATAAATTTTAATAGAATATCAAAGAATAATATATTTATCTATTTTTTTTAAAAAAAATAATAAGTATACAGCAAGCTATTTTTGATATCCAGAAAAATTTAAGCAAGACCTCTGAAATAATTAAAAAAAATATTCAAGGTAATACAATAAAAACTAATGATATATATATAATGGTCCCTCCCAGAGTATAAAAAAAAAAAGACGCATCTTTCCATTATATACTATATATATTAGAAATAGCCAAGCAGTTTCACAGTTTGATTAACCATATCATAGGAAATTAAATAATGTATATAAAATCGAAGTACGCCAAATAGAAACGAATTATGAAAAAACAATAAGTAAAAATAGAATTATTGATAGCAGAAAGAGGTTAATCATATATAAATAAAAATAGTCTATATATACCGATGGAATATGAAAAAAAAAAAAAAATGATTTCCATATACTAAGAGAATAATATTGGGATATAATGGCAATATAATTATATTAGAAATAATGGTTTTACAAATAGAGGACTACACTAATAGAGTACATATGGCATACAAAGAAATTTTTTTGCAATAATCAAGTGAAAAATAGTACAAGTTTATATAAGAGGAACATAAAGGTATATTATATAATCATAATAATATTTAAATAGCTTCATAATTAGGCTTTTATATTAAAGTTGTTTTGAAATAAAAAATATTTTCTATAAACTCATTTTATTTATCTTGTTCAATTATTGAAGAGTATTCAACATAATAGCTCCATTTTAACACTTAAAATTATAGTCACACGATGTGTGATCAACCTTGAACATAATTTTTATTTCATTTACTTTATTATTTACGGGAAAATAAAGCTTTATTTTGTATATTTTATATTTATTTGTTAAGTGCTGATCAAAAAAGTAGAAAATTATTCAGGTGAAAATGGCAAGTTTCATTTAAAATATAATATTGTAGAAATAAATGCTGGCCATATACATATTTTTAACTCTGTTTTAACTTATCTTTTCAGCAAGCTGTAGCTGAAAAAATAAATAGATATATGTGTTCAAATTAGTTCATATTGATGCTATAAATTTTAATATAACACAATATTTTGGTATAGACTTAGAGTGATATCAAAGAAAGGTAAGTATTTTTAAATACTACTCCTGAAATAAATCAATATAATAGTAAAAAAAAGTATTTAGAATATCGAATGTAAGTATTAATTTGTGACAATATTAAACTTCATGTATTGCCAAGCATCATCATATGAATATATGTAATCTATTTTTTTTTTTTACCTTTATACTAGTTTTACTTTTTCTCTTTTTTAAAAATGTATTCAAGTACCATTTTTTAGTATCTAGATGTTTTTTTAGTTCCATATAATGACTATCATAATGTATTATTGCTTGATCTACCATTTGACTTTTAACATTTATTTTTACATCAATTGATACACTGGTATGTTCAGGTGCCATTACGATACATTCTTTATTTCGACGTAACTCACTCAAATGTATTTGATTCACAGGTAACAATTTTTTTGATAAAAGATTCTTCCATTTTTGATGTAATTGGTTAACAATAATCCAAATTCTTTTTAATGCGAGTTGATCTAAATTTAAGTGAGATAAATCCAATACATATAATGGTGGCAAGTCATGATTTAAAGCTGGTGATGATGATATTGCTGCTGTTGTAGGTGATGATAATATTATATTTTTATTTATATTCTTTTGATCGCCATAGATATACATATCTTCACAGTACAATCGAGTTAATCGAGTGCATACTTCGCAAATTTTATCCAATCCATTTATAGTACTGATATAAACTTGTTTTAATTTAAGAGATTCGAGACGATAAGTATGTTTAAGTATTGGAAGTTTGACAATGATATCGTACCGAGTAATTTCAAATGATTTTAAAGCAGGCAAAGCATCTAGCCAATCAATAATATCTATAACGTAAAAATTCTCACCATCTTCCCTTCTATCCTCTTCATCCAAATGTATATAATCAGTAGCCAAGCATGTGAGCTTTAATGTTGTTAACAATGATGAACGTTGTTCCATATTTTGAGGCATTAATAAAAGATTTAATAAACAAGAAGGATTTGAGGCCATTATCATATCTAATTCTGATATATTATGCAAGAACCCTGTAAAATATAAATATAATAGCATTAATATTAGGATGATAGGTTATTCCCTTTTTTTTAATAACAATAGTAATAATATATATATATATATATATATATGTGTGTGTGTGTGTGTGTATGTATATATACCAAATTTATCACTTTTATAACTATATGTATTATTATAATTTAACGCACCATCACTACTATTAACGTCAGTGCCATAATAAAGTTCTTTTATATGACTTATATCTTCGAAACAAAGTGGGAATCCAATACAGGTAAATTGGTTTGGAAAAGATCGTAATCTAGTTAAAAGTTCAACACTTGGGCATAATTCCTCAATATCTTCATAATAAGTATCATCTTGATCCAAAGTATAATTTATTTTTAACATCGATAAATGTTGGTACCCAATCAACATGGAATAAAAAGCATCCCGGTGCTGTTTTAGGATCATTTCTTTTGTTAATTCGCCTGCATCACCGTAATCGTCTGGTGGAGTTAAATAAAGATCAAGACTTGTTAACATGGGCATCTTTTTTGATAAGTAGTCATAACATTCTTTGTTATTTAAGATGACATGGCGAAAAAACAATCGTTTCATCGGTAACATAGGATCTATTATTGTATTAGTTGATAAGTGGTTTTCATTTTCCATGGCTAAAAAACTATAATTTTCTAAATATAATGATTCAAGCTGCGGGCAAGCTGTATAAAGGTGATCAAACATTGTATATATTGAAATGACGAAAGAGGAATCGATAGTAGAGATACCATTACTAATGCTTAATTCGGTTAAATTATTAAACGTCATGGTTGTTGATAAAATTGAATTTGTTAATGTTAATTTTTCTAAATTTAAAGGGAATGGATTGTAGAGGCGGGCTATAAAATGAAGTTTTACTAAATGATGACTATGTTGATTTATCCAGTTTTTAATTTTTGCATCACAAGATAATAATAAAGACTTTGAATTTGGTTCTACATGCTCAGTTTCTGTAATATATATAGTATTTGAATATTGTTTTCCCTGCATTGACCCCACTGCTGATGTTGTTTTTATTGCTGCTGTAGTAGCACGTGTGAGTTCAAAACTAATCATTTCCATAGGTGATAGTTGCTCCATAGTATATTGAATAGATAATAAGTTTGGACATATAGTTTGAAATCTTTCTACCAAGAAAATGGTAATGGTAATACCTTTACTAAGTTTTATATGCTTCGTTAACTGACGATGTTGGCTTTCATTTGTAAGGTATAATTGTAATTGTTTTTGAGTGTAAAAATTAACTTTTTGGTAAAGTAATGAAAGACTTATTTCATACCATTCCCGGCTGACTAAAAGGCAAGGTGCAATATATCTTTGAGAATATAAATTGCTAATGATTAATTGAATTAATTCAACAGAAAGACTATTTATTGTCATTTTTTTTTTTAAAAAAAAGGAAGCAAAAAAGGAAAATTTTATTTTCAAATATTAAAAATTAAAACTCAGGATACTGCATTCATCAATTTTCAAATTTATTTAATTGATTAAAAAAAACAATAAAATCATTATTTCTATATCATAAAATACAATTATTCCCTATTTATATTCATCAAAAATAACAGTATTGCTTGAACTCATTTTACGGTAAGTAATAAAGATAATAGGTGCTGTTGTATAGTGAGTTTTCATAATATTTAAAGTAGGTAATATTAGTAATAAACCATGAAATAGCATTGAACTGTATAAACATTTTAATATATTTATTTATATATAATAATAAGATAATAAGAAAAATAAGAATAATAATAATAATGAATCATATTTATATAAAATGTGTTATTAAATTTGATGAATTTGTAAGTGAGAAGGAATATAAATAGCATATATAAAATATTAAAGTGATATGAGAAATATATATATAAAAGTGAGGATATTAAATATTATGCAAAAAATAAATGTATTCAAGTTAATTTTCATTTATTTTCCAAAAAATTTTGCTAGCCCACTTTTCTTATCATCCTTTGAAGCTGTTAATGATGACATAAGTGAGGAATAATAATTGGGATTACCGGCTGGTGAAAGGATTTTATCAGATAAAGGATACTATAATAAAAATAAATAAAAATAAAAATTTACTTATTTAATAAAATATAAAATGCATACTAATTATATATATATATATATATATATATATATATGTATATATATTTATACATCTACTTCATTATTTTTTATATTTTATATTTTTTTTATAGTATTTACTTTTTGTTTAAATTCATTATCTAATAAACGTTCAAGAGCATCTAATTGTTTTTTAGCTTCATTAATATCAAAAGGTTCATTTTCATTTTGTAATGGTTTTCTAAAAGTCTCTTCTACTCGAGCAGTAAGTATTTGCTTCATATCTCTATTAGGTCTAACTTTATCTGCTGGCCAATCTCGAATAAGGCGAAGATAAGAACGATAGAGAGTTTGAATTTCTTTACGAGCTACTTGTGACATGATAAAGTATTAAAGTTTTAAATATAAAAAGAAAGAGAAATAGGCGGAGGATGAAGCAACACCCATATTTTTTAGAAAAGCCACTAAAAAAAGGGGGCACCACCAATTCTTTTTCAAAGACAGAATTTGATACCTAATTTTAAAAAAATCATACGACTTAGTGTCTTTTTATAATAATATATTTATACCAATATATTTACGTATGTATTTTTCATTATTTTTCGTTTGCTTTTTTAAAAATTATGATATATTGAGTAAAGTGCACAAATTTAAATTATATTATATTTTAAACTTTTTATTCCATGTGTTGAAGTATATCTTGTACTCTGATACTACATAAAATTATAATGAACTCCGATAATGAATTACACGCTTTGCTCTTATAAAAAAAGACTAGTATTGTTATAAAATAATGATCATATTGCTGTCAATTTTCTATTAGTTGATAATATGATTGTTAAAATAGAGAAATGTTGTCAAAATGACAATTTTTTTTCATTCTATTCATAAAATAATGAATAATGTTCTGGTGTATAGAAAATTTAAAATAATCTACACAATGAACATCAAACTGATATATTTATTCTATCTTTCAATTAGATTATTATAAATATCCTTTTTTTTTATGGTTAATAAAAATTCTGTGCAGAAGTTAGTTC
>MU612761.1:0-12288 GCA_025201675.1 Cunninghamella echinulata
AAAAAAAAAAAAAAAAAAAAAAAAAAAAAAAAAAAAAAAAAAAAAAAAAAAAAAAAAAAAAAAAAAAAAAAAAAAAAAAAAAAAAAATAAAAATTTTTTTTTTTTTTTTTTTTTTTTTCATTTTCTAAAAATAATTTTTTTTTATATATATATAAAGAAAAAAAAGCGATCATCCGTTTTTTATATATATATATAAATAGAATTCATATTAAACTAAAAAATTAATTTTTTTTAGATATCACGTAAATGAACATTTTCTTGACCGTCAGTTAAATGGTGGTGAGAAGTAGAATCGCTATTGATACTATTACGATGGAACATATGAGAGAAGCGACTGTTGTTACGTTGATGAGGGTCATTTGTAGCAGCAAGATCTACTTTTTCAGTAGAAGGGAAAAGAGGGCCACGAGTGGAATGATCATAGCCAGGAGGAGCAGTCTTATTTGCGTTATCTAATGATCTAAATACTTCGTCATCTACATAATAAGCTTTAAATAATAATTCCATGACTTGCATACGTTCTTCTACACGGCTAATACGTTGAGTTTCTGATTCATAACCAAGATTATTATTTCCACCCATATTATTGACACTGAAACGTTTATGAACAGGATGAACCAATGGGATACTAGATTGATCGGATGTTTTGAATTTATCGTGTAATCCCCGTAATAAAGATTTCTTCATATCACCTACGGACCAACGATGAACAACACCCCATGGAGAACGAGGACGGAACCCGAATAACCATGCTTGAACAGCAATTAAAAGACCAAAGATACCACCAACAAAACCAAGAGCATTTAATAAGGTATACATCTTGACTTCACGATCTACAATTTCTACAAAGGAATTTGGTGATACAACTAAAGTACCAACATCGCTATAAGGGTAATTAGGGTTTGGAGGTTCTTGGCGGAAGGCACTAGTAACTTCAGGGGTAGAGTTGGTGATGGGTAAGAAACCAACATAATTCCATCCAACATCTTGTAAATAACGATGGTCAGAGAGTGAGTAACCAAGAGTGCTATAAGATGATGGTTCCAAGGTATAAATATTATTAGGGTTGACATCATTTAATTGTTCAATTTGCCATGCTTGGATTTGATCATTTTGTAAAAGGACAGGTGTATCATCGTTGATGTTATATACTTTGACATTAGGATCCATTTGTCTAGGATAAACTGTAACATGTACTCTTCCAGATGTAGCGGCTTTATCCCCATACATGGTGAAAATCAATCGTGATCCATTATTTGTACCACTAGTAGAAGTTAATTTGAAGTAACTGTCAGGTCTGAAAAGATAACATTGGATGTTACCAAGGTTATCCATGAATTGAGGTTCAAAGACAGCCATATCTAACTGTTTAACAAAACTATTGCATGAATAACCAATATCAGTATGACAAGCTACACCAGTGGATTTTACATTGTCATTAGGGTAATTGGGATAACCATCGAAGCAGAATCGAACATCTATAAATGGATTGAAAAAGTAAAATACAAAAAAGTTAGCGGATAAAAATTGTGTGTGTGTGGGGAGGAGAGAGAGAGAGAGAGAGAGAGAGAGAGAGAGAGAGGGTTTATAATACAATTATTTACGATGAAGATATCTATTTTTCATTTTTTATATTTACCAGGAGTTTCTACTTGAGATGCAGCAGTTTCGATACGTTGAACAACATTAGGACTTTCAACAGCTTGACGAATGACAAAGACCAAGAATAAGACGAAAAGGAAAATAAAGAAGATTTGGAAAGAAATACGAGCAGTTTCGGCCCAAATAGGTTCACCAGATCTATATATTTATATATATGAATAAAAGATTAAACATATAAATATATTTTTTTTTTATAGTGGTAATTGAATGTTTTATTTTATTTTTATTTACCTTGGTTTCCAAATATCGTTGTGAATACGAACAATTAAGAAACGAATATATTTTTGGAATTTCCACAAGACAAAGATAATGATGACGGCTAAAACAACACAAGCAATAGAAACACCAACAATAACACCAGTAGATAATCCACTGCTACCAGAATCAGATTGTCCGTCAAAATCATGAATCCAATTATTTGAGCTCATTTCGAGTAAATTCAAATCATTATAATAAGTGCTTGCAGTTGAACCTAAAAAATAAAATGGAATAAAATAATAAAAAGAAAATAAGTAATGGATCAACAATAACGTAAGTTATAATAATAATAAACTTACCAAAGGCAAAAGTAATATGTTTTCCGTCAAGAATAGCAGCGCTTGCATGAGAACGGAAAGAAGGCTGAATACCACCAGCTTGAATAACAGTCCAAGTCCAAGTCTTAGTATCTAACTTTGCAACGCTACGGGTATATTCTCTATAACGGGGTGAAGCACCACTATCACCTATTTAAAATAAATAAAATAAATGATTAGCATTATTTTTTTGCATTAAATATATAAACTGCTCATTTTTTTTTTTTTTTAGTTAAAAAATATAAAATAATGCATACCACCAATAATATAAATTTCATCATTAGGTGCTATTGTTAGTAAAAAAAAAAGAAAAGACAAAGAAAGTTAGTAAATTATTTTTTAAGTTCATTCGGAATTTCATTTCATAGTTATGATTAAGTGCATTTTTTTAGGGGTGTATGTGTTGTTGTTATTATTATTATTGTTGGGGGGAGAGAAAAAGTGAGAGGAAACAAAAAAAAAAAAAAAAAGGAAGGAGTCGGGAACTTACTGATGACAGCACTATGAGAAGAACGAGTGGAAGGTAAAGAACCAGTACAATTAACAGTATTCCATTTTTTAGCCTTTGTATCAAAAACTAAGGCTTGATTCATTGCAGCACGTTGGCTATTGCCATTAATAGTGACAATACCACCGATAATAACCAAATTACCATCACTAAAAAAAGAGAGAAATGAATAAAATAAAAAATGTAATGTTTAAAAAATGTTCTCGATTTTTTAAGAAAAGAATTTGATGACGATAATAATAATAATGATGAAGATGATGATGATGATGATGATGATGATATATTTATTACCTTGTAAGAGAGGCAGAATGACCAAAGCGAGAATAAGGAGGGCTTTCAACTTGACTAAATGTAATACCACCATTATTAGCATTAGCATTCATGATCCAGAGATCACTCAAAGTAGCATTTTGGGTACGACCGCCATAAATATAAATTAAATTATCAGTAGGATTATAAGTAGCGGTGAATTCTTGACGATTACTGGGTCCATTAGCAACTGTAGTATTTGACCAAGTTTGAGATTGGAAATTATATAATTGTAATAATAAAGGTGCGTTAGTTACGGTTGTATTTGCATTTGTATTGTTTCCTTGCTGTTGTTGTTGTTGTTGTTGTTGGCCATAAGTATTTTCACCACTGCCACCAAGAACCATAAAACTGTCACCGTTTCTTGAAACAATGCCTTCAGCAAAGGAGACAGGAATAGGGCTATTTTTTTGAGGTAAAGCTGACCAAGTGAAGCCTTTATCAGTTTGTGTTAATTGATTTAAACTACCAATATACTTTTCAGTAGCACCTTCACCACCGAATAAAATCATTGAGTTGTTTAATTGATCTGCTGCTATCCCTGCTTTAAAAGGGAGCTGTGTATATAAGTTTGTTTGAGCAAAATAAGCATTGACATTAGAAATAAATGTCATGCCCATAAAGGCCATGAGCAAAGTTGTCAAGTTTTCTTTTTTCATGATGTATGGGAGGGAAAGAGGGGTAAAGTATGAGTATAAATGAAGTTGCCTTTTCTGTTTATTATTATTTTAAGGTTGTTGTAAAGATGAGATTATGTTGTTAAGTGTCTATATAAATAAATAAAAAAAAGAATGGAATGAAAGAGAATAGTAGATGTTCACAGAACACTTTTAAAAATAAATCAATGATTTATTTAAATAAGGATGGAACTCTTTAAAAGTAAAAAGGAAAGGGAAGTTGAGAAATAAAAGTGAGTAAAAAGAGAAAGAAAGAGAAAGAAAAAGAAAAAAGGAAAAAAGGAATAAAATAAATTAAAGAGATATTTTTTTACGAAAAGGGGAAAGATACACAAGTATTAAAAAAAAGGAGCCCTCATTAATTTCAAACATGCGGAGATTAAAACCAATAATGAATATATAATATAATTTCATATAATAATAATATAATGATTACCTTTTTATTATATATGCTTTTATTATTATTTTATTACTTTTATTACTTTTTTATTACTATTATTGTTACTCTTATTTACTATTGTTGTTATTTATTTTATTTAAGATCAACATTATTTATAGTAATAAGATCATATATAATCAAATGTTTTTTATTTATTGACTCTCCGAATATAAAATATTAACCAATCAATCATAATATCTTAATTGACATTAGTGTAACTAAACTTATTATTTAGTAAACTTTACTATTTTTAAAAAAAACTATATACATTTTAACTATTTGGCCTAGAATATTCATTCTTCGCGGGTCAATTTCTTAATATCATCAATAGATAGATTCAATCCTTGGTTCTTTTCTTGTTGTTGTTGTTGTTGTTGTTGTTGTTGTTGTCTTATTCTTTGACATTCCGTTTGATCAACAGTATTCATTTTTACTTGAGGTCCATCATATTGAAGAGGGCAAGATGATGATGATGTTTGTTGGTTTTTTTCTTGTTCTCTTTGTTGTGAGTTGCAATAACGTGATTCCATTTTACTATTATTTTATCTTTTATTTTAAAAAATGATTAGAAGAAAAAAAAGAAAAAATATAAAAGAAAAACATTAAAGATTTATATAGCTTTTTTTTTATTATATATGAAACATGAAACCATTTATTCATCCATGTATAACTTGTTTATATATGTAAACTATACTAAACTAAAAAAAATAAAAATATTTAGGATTGTAACACATTTTAGATAGACTTGGTTAATGAGAAACATCACCTTTTAAAAAAGCATAATCTATAAAAGTATTTATTCCCATTCTTTTTTTATTTTTATTATTTATTATTATCATGAAATAAAAAAAATATAAAAAGCCAGGATGATTAAAATCTATTTTTTTAATAAAAAGAAGAAAGAAAAAGAAGAAATATAAAAAAAGTTTTTCTATTTTATTTTATTTACATAATGTTATTTAAACTCAGTAAAAAGCTATGGAATTTATCCATGGAGAGCCATGTATAGGGAAGCTATCCCTATATTAATAAATTAGAACACATGCATACCATCCCCCCCCCCCCTCCATTTGCTTTGGATCTAGATTGATAAGTCTAAGATTCAAAGCTTGAATTTTATTAATAGCATGGATATGACCTAATAATATTTGAAAAATATTATTATAAAGCTGTTTTTTTTAAAAAAAAAAACCAAATTAACTGTTCACTTATCACCACAATGAATGACAATTGAGGTTAAAATTTTTTATCATATGCATAACATGTTCAGTCTTTATATTTTAACTAGTTTTCATACGATAATCTCGACTATTGGCCGATTAATTTAAAGAACCATGATCAAGCTAAATAGTCATTTAATTTTATAAATAATGGACCAATTGACTTGGAATTTTAATAGATCCACAACTTACTCAATTACTGTTTTCCAAGTGATTTTTATACGATAGTCTTTGATATTTGATGAATTATCGAAGGGGTAATGCTATATCTATTTTATGTACATAATATTAGTTTTCTTTTATATAGAATTCCAATTAAATTTTTGTAAATAAAATATATACTAGGAAATATCACCTCTTCTCTTGCTATTCCCTGAAATAAAGCAAAAGTTATCTTTTTTTTATTGTTAATAGTGTAAAATGAAAGATAAAATAAAAGTGATTGATTTTTAATAAAACTTGTAAAATAATTATAATGGTACTAATTTTAAATCCCGTATAAAATTAAATTTGCGAACAATTTTTAGTTTTTTTATTACTCTTTTTTTTTTTTTCATTTTTTTTTTCTAGTCAATATAAACTATATGAAGCTTGGTAAATAATTTAATTTTAAAACTTTTCTTTTTCTTTTTTTGTTAGAATGATACTCATTTCTTTTTTTTTTTTTCTAACTTTCTAATTATTTATATTTATATATAAAGCTTGTTGTCAATTAAATCCAATATGGGGTGACCGTAAAGCCAACATAAATAAAGCCAATCAATTATTAAAAAGGTACAAAAAACAATATAAAACTTTTTCTGTCTTCTGTATATTTTTTTTTATTGCTGCTTCATTTATAAAACAATAGTGTTTTTATTTTATGAATAACAATCTAGTTATGAAAAGGACGATATTGATATATTAGTTTTACCGGAGCTGGCTTTTACTGGTACATATAATAATAGTATTAATAATAAAACACGCTTGTATTTAGTAAAAAAAAAATGGCAAGTGTATTTACTTTTTTTTCTCATTATAATAGGTTATGTTTTTCACTCCGTAGAAGAAATTAAACCTTATTTAGAAGATACGTATAATGGACCTTCTGTGTTATGGGCTAAAGAAAAAGGTAAAAGATTAAAAAGAAAAAATATAATAGGTATCAAATGTATATAGGTTTTGTTCCTTTTCTTTACACATTTTTTTCTTTTGTTTTGTTTCTTTTCTATGCATATATATATAGCTGTAGAATTAAATTGTTATGTTGCTGTCGGTTATCCAGAAAAACATCAAACAAAAGATCAAGTAAAGTATTATAATAGTATGTGTTTTGTAAATCGACAAGGGGAATTGATAAAGACCTATAGAAAAACTTTTTTATACGAAACGGATGAAAATTGGGCCGAAGAAGGGGAAAGTTTTGACACAATGATGATTCCCGAATTCGGAAAGGTAAAAAAAATATCCATTGTCTTATTAAAGTTTTTATTTTTTTAAAAAATATAAAAATAAAAAGAGTATATTTATTTATATATTTATTGTTATTGATAGATTGGATTTGCTATATGTATGGATATCAACCCTTATCAATTTAAAACTGATTTTAGTGAGTTTGAATTCGCTAATTATCATAAAAATGAAAAGACAGATATTATATTAGGTAGTATGGCATGGCTAAAAAGTAAACAGGAAGATGATAATGACGACAATTCTGTGATGAGCACTATTAATTATTGGGCTCTAAGATTATCTCCATTATTAAAGGAATCTGTAACTACTGGTCGTAATATATTGTTTGTAGCTTGCAATCGTATTGGAACTGAAAGAGGTAATTTTTTTAAAAAAATAATTAGGTTATTCTTATGTGATTTCCTTAATAAAATACGTCTGTTTTTTTTTTTAGGTTCAACATTTGCTGGTGGTAGTTCAGTATTAGAATTTTCATCGTCAGGTGAAATCCATTTATTAAACCATTTATCAAGTAAGGAAGAAAATATCCTTATTGTAGATTCATAATAAATAAAAATAAAAAAATAAAAAAATATTTATTATTCATTTTGAAAAAATATTCATTCAATTAAACAAAGGTATTAATATAGAATATAAAGCGTTTATTATTACATTTAAATATATAAAAACATATCTGTTTTTTCAATTTTTTTTCTCTAATCCATATAGTTGAAGATGATCTAATTTAGCTAAAATACATAAATGCTCATACATAGGTTTATTTTCATGAGTAGTCCAAGAATAATTGAACCCTGATAATTTTTGAAATTGGGAAGGTTTATACCACAAAGGTAAAATAAAATGATCATCAGGGTAATCTTTTAAATGTACTTGAAGCACCATCCCATTATTTTCAACCAATTCATCTTCCTCCTCCATCCCAACTTTGTTATTTTTATTATTAAATGAACCAATATGATATCCCGTAATTATTAATTCCATCATCATTTCATCATCATCATTATTATCAAAATTATTATTGCTTAACAGATTGGGAGGGAAGGTGACTGATAAATGTTGAAGAATCATGTCGCCAAAAAAGATAGGTTGTTCACCAAAGGAAAACGAAGAAGTTTTATTTTTTTCAACAAATTGTTGATAAATAGGATCAAAAGTCTGATAAAGGGATTGAATAGATGAAGGTGCTACTTTTAATATTTTTGTTGATGTTGAATATTGAATTAATTGAACTGGGTCTGAAGAATGAATTACATGACCTTTATCATTAATAATAACAGATATATCCTCTTCTTCTTCCTCTTTCATTATTTTTTCTATTTTTTTCTTTTCTAAAAGACGTTGATTATGTGTCGATAAAATGGATTCAATTAAATGAATTTCCCAATCGGGATTATACTTAGGTCGAAGTGCTTTTACAGCATTGACTTGCCCATGATCAAAATAATGTTGTTCCACCAATTGATTGACAAATTGATTTAAAATAGGCAATTGAGAAGGCCGATCATCCCACATGATAATTTCTTTTAATGAAGGTATCTTTGTTTTTAAATGTAATATAAATGCAGATTTAAAATCCATGGTTGATAAAAAGACATCCTTCATTCTTTTATTATTATCATTATCATGCTGTTGTTGTTCATCATCCGTAGTTGCCGTTATATTTGGTAAAAAAGGGTCAGGTCGATAGCCAAGTATATCAAAAAATAAACCTTTACATGCTAACATTTGATTGATTAAAGGAGCAAAAGGATAAGCACGCCGACCTGTTAATAAAACCGTTAAAGTGTCTGGTTGTTGCATGGCTTGTTTTACTTTTTCTACAATCATTTCATTCCAATATCCATCCCATTTAGTATTGATTAAAGTTTCCTTATGATTATCATTATTAGCAAGTTGTAAAGTTCTTATATCTCGCCAAAATCCGGGCCCAAATAAATATTCTGTCGTGATAGCATTGATTAAATGATGATCCCATAAATTACTACTTAATAAAGGTGATAAAAATAAAGTAGAATCAAAATCAAATACAACCAGTTTGGTAGGTAAAGGTGGTTGTGTTACTGTCGTTGTTGTTGTTGTTAATTTTGTAGCATCATTATTATTATTATTTAAGTGTTGTTGTTGTTGTCCAAAAGGTGAATAAAGGAATTGTTGTTCAAGAAGAGTCTACATATATATTGTAAGGGAAATAATAAAAAAAATAAAAATAGGTTATAGATTATTAATATAAAGTTCAACCTTTTATGTATTATTGTTATTATTATTATTTATATTCTTTTTATTATTACCAGTTCATCTTCAGTAATATCAATATGATTTATAGTCATGAAAGAATTAAAATTAAAAAGAATTATAAAAGAAAAAGAGAGGTGAAAAAATTGAAAATAAAAAAAAATGACATTTTTTAAACTTTTACCCCTTTTTAAAACAAAATTAATTCAGCTCCACACCCGAAGTTCACGTGCTTTAGTATGATTTAAGATGTAATAAAGCCATCTTATCAATGATAAGTTTATTTTGTGTACGTATTTATTCTCTTAAAGTATATATTATAATCCATCTTATCATTGATAAGTTATTTTGTTTATTTATTTGTTTTTTTAAAAAGTAATAAAAAAAAATATTCACACCGTAAAAATAAAAAATAAAAAAATATATATATATACACACACACACGCATACAAAATAATAATTATAGAGAAGTAAAGGGTGGATTTTCAATTATTATTTACACCTTTTTTAATACAAGATAATTCCATATTATTATTTATCCAACAGTAATACAATATTATTTTCCATTTCAGATATGTCAGAGTTGGATACATATATATTACCAATCAATAGTAACCCATTGGCCCTCCGATTTAATTCGTCCGGTTTTGCTGATTGATCATTTAGTAATTTTTGACAAACGCATCGTATAGTTGCTTGAACTTCGAATTTAACCATTTGAAATAAAGATTGATAGCACTACAAAGTAAATTTATATATATTAATAAATATAAAATAAACGCTTTCCTATTACTTATTTTCTTCTTCTATGCTTCCTTTTACCAAAGTAGTGTATATATCATCTAATTCTTGAACATTATCCAATTTCTTCTTTTCAGCTTCTCTTAATAATTCGCCAGCTTTATGTGTCTCCATAGTAATTTTTACTGATTTCCATAATTCTTTTGTATTGTGTTTTTTATCTTTGAATCCATAAACAAGACTTGGCCACCCTTTCCCGTGAATCCCTAAATGACGTTTGGCCTGAAGAATATACATTTGTCCTACTATTAAAAGAAAAGAATTACCGTATGGTGCATGTTTTAGTTGTTTGCACTGTGATTGAATCTGTTGAATTAATTTCTCGTTACTATCATTAATATTATTTGATGATGATGATGATGATAGATGGTATGATTTTAAGAAATTATCTTTTAAATGTTGTGCTAATTCATTGACTTTTTCTTGTTGTTGTTCTTCTAAATCTATCATTTTATTCCGTTGTAAATCAATATCGTTCATACACGGTGGGTATTGTCCATTACTATAATATTTATCATCCTCTGACAAAAACATTGGTACATTTAATTGACCAAACACACCTATTATATATAGTATATAAAATAATCGAGGAGAAAGAGAGAAAGAAAGAAAAATGAGAATCAATAAAATCATGAATTTTAATTTTTAATTTTACTTTTTTACTTTTATATATATGTAAAATAAATATGCTTACTTCTGAATGCATTTCCACCATACATATTTTGGAACTGTACTCGAGCATCAACAAGACCTTCCTTTACTTCAATATTATCTCGTCCATAATTATCATATTGTAATCTTAATTTATCGTCGGCTAATATTTGGTATGCTTCTAATACTTCTTTAAACTATGATGATAATAAACATTGATATTCAATATAAATTCATACGTAATATATATCAATTAGAAAAGTGGTAGTAGTAGTAGTAGTAGCAGTAATAGTACTACCTTTTTTTCTGCTTCAGCTGATTTGTTTTTATCTGGATGATATTTCTATATTCAATAATCGTAAATGGATAAATAAATAAATAAAAAAATAAAAAAATCTTGATAAATAAAAATCGATAAATCGATAAATATGAAGGTTGATATAATGTATGGATGGATTGACTTACAAGAGCTAAAGTTCTAATAAAAAATAAAATTGAAAAAGAATAAATCAATCCAGATTGTTAAATATAAATATATTCCTGCACTTCATTCTGAATATTAAATAATAAAAGTAAAAAATAAAAAAAAAAACTCACTTGTAAGATCTTTTTACAGTAAGATAATCAGCATTAGTTGGAACATGAAGAATATCATAGTAATAAGTATCTACAGGTATTTTAGTGTGGGACATGATATATAAATAAAAAAATTAAAGGATAAGTGAAAGAAAAAAAAAATTAAAAAATTAAAAACCTCAACAATAATTTTAAACCAAAAAAAAAAAAAAGGCGGATTTTAAAAAATGATCCAAAATAGAAAAAAAAAGCATGAGGAGTATAATGAGATGAATTGTTTTATTGTTATGGGAAAAGGTATCGATCAATATAAATATAAATATATATATATATATATTTTTAAATATCATCCAATTGAGCATTGAATTCATCCAATTGGGCTTGTAATTCTTGATTTTTTAATTTAAGCTCTTCGTTCTTTTGTTCTTGAGTTTCAAGTAAAGATTCTAATTGTTGTACTTTTCTTTCAAAATGCTCAGCTTTGACATCAGCTTCCCGGAAACTAGTAACAAATGAAAAGGTTAAAAATTGAATATATTTTTTTAAATTTTGTATTTATATTTTACTTTGTACACTTACTTTGAAGTAGCTTCACGTAATGATTTTTCAGAATTTTCCAATTCTTCTTCTAATAATCTAATTTTTCTTTGGGCAGCGTCATTTTCCTTTTTCAAATCATCGTCTTCATCTTCCAAAGCCTTTAATTGTTTGATTTTTTCTAAAGAGTTTTCCAAATCTTCTTCTAAATGTTTATTACGGTTGGATAAAGAGATGATATCATGTTCTTGTTGCATTTTTTCTTGTTCTGATAATTTTAATTGTTCTTCCAACTCCTTGACTCGGGCTTGAGCAGCATCAGCTTCGGCACGAATAGTATTGATTTTCTATTGTTTAAACAATGATCGTAATGATAATAATAATAAAGTAGGTTGAGAAAAAAAAAGGCCATTTATTTTATATATATTGAATTTTATAACTTACTTCTCGAATTTTATCCATGGTTCGTTTAGTTTTTTTCTAGATGAAGAAGGGAAGAATGAAGGAAAGAAAGAAAAGGAGTGAAAGAAAAAGAAGTTTATTTTTTAAACCTGAAAAAAAAAAAAAAAAAAAAACGTGTCAAGTTTAAAACCAGATTTTTTTCCACTGGGTAAACATATACCTAAATAAGTATATATAAAGTTTTTTT
>MU612762.1:0-12203 GCA_025201675.1 Cunninghamella echinulata
CTTCCTTGTCTTCGTCAACCGCTCCTTATTCTTCAAACAACCATAATCATAGTAATCATTGCACCATTCATCCTAAACCGACCCATCCATTAAGATATGAATCTACTTTTGCATCATCGTCAACCTATGTATCATCACCTTTATCAAGATCACCAACAACTTCACAGCAGGTATGGTATGGGGATAACGATGACGATTCATTAATAGATAGAGAATTGTCTTATTTGGCTCAACAATTAAATGTACAGGGGTCAAAAAGAGAGAGACAGTCATCATCCAACAACAACAACAACAACAACAACAACAACAACAACAATAATAATAATAATAATAATAGCAATAATGTAAATAGTAATACCAATACCAATACCATCATACCATCATCATCGGCATCACCTTTAATGACACCTATCTCATCACCTAGATTAAGAAATCAAGATGTTTTATTAGCAGATTTATCAGATCTTCCCTCTTCTCCACCTCTTCCATCTTCAAATAGTCCAACTCTAGCCAGACCTTATTCACCTTTTGATGAAGAAATGTTTTTTTCAAGATCATTATTAATGGATTCCTCACCCTCCTCATCGCCGCCTTCCACTACGGCAATTATGGCAACGACGGCAACTAGATCAGCAGCTCAAGCAGCAGGGTCAACAAGTAATATGGACTTGGGTAGGGATTCAGAAAATAATAATACACCGCTTGTAGATAACAATTATTGTACATTAGTAAATAACGATCGTGGAGAAGGGCCTTTATCACCATCTATTTTAGCAACTACTAATATAGTCCATTCATTAAGAGAATTAGCTACAAGAGTAATTTTAAACTCCAATCGAAACGACTATCCATTACATATGATTCCACCTCATTTAGCTAAAGACTTAACTAAATCGCCACGATGGTGTGCTCATTGTCAAAGGGCATTTGTAAATGAATGGTTGACATCGGTTGAAATTAAAAGTTATCGTGGCCATCCTGCTGTAGTTCGAAGAGTGCGGTTTTGCTCTACTAAATGCTGGCAACTTTATTTACATTCTAAAAAATCCATGGTCTGTGTCCATAGAGCTGAATCTCAAACTATAGAGCGGGATAGTGCCGATCAAGAAGAAAGCGAATTTTTACAAGCTTCTTTAATTGCAGATGATGTGATTTAACTAGATGACTTTTTTTTTTATTTTATTTTTTTACTCTATATATTGTATGATTCCCCACATTTTTATTATGTATATATATATATATATATATATATATTATATTGTTTAAATAAAGTAAATAAATTATTATTGATATTAAATACATTGAAAGGAAAATAAAAATAATATAGGTACTATAAGATCATGATACAAAATTATACATGTAAATATAATCACAGTTTCAATATATATATATAGAAATGAATAGTTTTAATACACATTACAGTTTTTTTTTTAAAAAAAAAATGTAGGACATGGTTGAGTTAAAAAAAAAAAAAGGTTCTCAGAATTGGGTCAATATTATAGATTAATATTTATATATGAATTGGTAATTTTCAAAAAGATAGCTGCTTAGCATATTATTAGGACAAGTGCGGAAGGAAAAGGGCAACATTATTTCCTTTATAATAAATATACATATATATATTTAAAAAAAAAGAAATGAAAGGTGTACCATTAAGCTACTTATAGTTTATATTTTTATATATATATATATAAAAAAAAGTAATAAAAGCTTAAAATTTGAGGAAGAGCCACCCCCACATCCTATTTTTTTTTTCTTTTATTAATTGAGGCTTTATTATTATTTGATTTGATCAAAAACTTTATGAAAACTACTAATTATTTGGTTTAATTACCTAAATATAGAATAGGTTACAAAAAGGTTACTTAGCAGAAAAGTTGTGAAACCCATTTTTTTTTTTATATAGAGTCATGAGTTATTTTTTGTGTTTATTCATAAATGATAAATGATCCATGATATCACTTTGCTTTTATTTTTTTCAATTGCTATTATAATTATTGCTTAATTATTTATTTTAATTATAATATATTGATTTCATTAATCTTCTTTTCAAACATAGAGTATTTTAATCAAGGTGTATGTATATTCTTTTAATTTTGCCGCTAAAAGAAATAAAAGACGGGGATTAAATTCTTCTTTCATAAAGGCACAGAATTTTTTTTAAATTTATATACACACGATTTTTTCCTTTTTCCTTTTTTCCTCTCTCTTTTACTTTTTCTCTAAAAAAATATCAATTTATATTATTATCGTAAAAATACTATAATATTATTATTATATTATTATTACTTTTATTTTTTAGTATATAAATAAAATGGATCCTTATCAATCTGGTTACCCCCCACCTCAAGGTTATAATCCACCTAACCAAAATTATCCTTCAGCTAATGAGTTAAATCTAAACCAAATGAATATTAGTGGTGCCCAGCAACAACAACACTATCCACAACATCATCATCAACAGCAATCTTATCGACCAGAAGGCCAAGGTGGATTTTCTATAGGTGGCCATACTATTCACCGACCTCATTTTCACGATATCAAGGATCGTGTTTTTGGTTCTCAAAATGGTCCTACCGAAGTAGTGTGTGGTCCTTTATTACGTTATATTGATACCGATTACCGTCGACGTCTTTGGAAAGGGTCTTGTTTAATCGTTTCCAATGAACATCGTGCCGCGCCTTTACGCATTGAATTAAAATCCAAAAATAATACTCAAACCTTTGATATCCATGCGGAGAGATTAGATACTTATCGACGACAATATCATTTCTGGCGATATGAACTGAACTTGCCTTTACTTACAGAACCACAGCAGGTAACTTATACTGCTGCCTCTCTTGGTAACGATGCTTCTTTTACTTTCCATTTACCCGCTATCCAAAATACTATGCGATTCATGTTTTATTCCTGTAATGGGTATTCTGATATTCCCCAAGATGTAAAGGATAAATTTGGTGGTATGAATCATCCTCTTTGGCAAGATGTTTTGGATCGTCATGATGTCATGCCTTTCCATGTTTTAATTGGTGGTGGTGATCAATTGTACCAAGATAAAGTCATTAAAGAAGATTTTATGAAACCTTGGAATGATGAAAAGGATGCTGTAAAACGTGTGGCCATGACTCTTTCACCAGAAATGATTGATGGTTTCGAAAAATTTTATTTTTATAATTATGTGGAAAATTTTGGGTAAGATGATTAAAAATAAAAATAAAAAAGAGAGTAGAAGAATAAAAGGATAGTAATTAAAAAAAAGAAATAACGATAATAGTTTATTTATTCACGGCATGGATTGTTGTTATATTAAAAAGAGAGAGAGAGAGAGAGAGAGAGAGAGAAAGAAAAGACCCTCATGTTTATCTATATCTCTAAACTTGTTTATATTTTCATTTTTTATAGAAAACAAAACCCTTGGGTTGCTAAAGCTTTTGCCTCTATTCCTTCTATTAATATGTGGGATGATCACGTAAGAAAAAGAAAATAAAAAAAAAATAGCTAAACTTTATTTTGCTTATATATCAAAACTTCTGCTTATACTTATGTTTATATTTTTTTTCTTATTTAAAAAAAGGATATTATTGATGGATATGGTAGTTATGACAATACTTTACAAACATCACATTGCTTTACAGGCACGTAAAATATACATCATTTTAATAAAATAAAGTAGTAAGCATTATTATTAGAAGGTATTAATCGATGTATATGTAATTATATTATTTATAAATAGTTTTATTTGAAAATGCATGCCGGTTTTATTACCTTTTCCAACATCACACTACTATGGAATTAGCGCAAGAGCATGGTATGATTCGTGGTTCTAAACCATCAAGCAATAGTATTATTACAACTATTGGTCCTGATATTGGTATCGTTCAAATGGATTGCCGTGGAGAACGTACTAAACATGATGTTATTCAACCTCAAACTTATGATATTTTATTTAATGCAATCCATTCTCGTTTACCTAATACTGTGAAGCATTTATTTATTGTCACTGGTGTAAGTTTTGTTATATATACATGATCAACTACATATTTATTTATCTATTTATTTATTTATTTATATTAAAAAAAGGTTCCTCTTTTGTACCCAAGATTAACAGCATTTGAAAAGGCTATGGATTCAGCACAAGGTTTAAATCTTCATACTTTAGGTAATATGGAATTCATTGTTTTTATAATTATTATGGAACTTGACAGATATTGACGGATAATTATCTTTTTTTTTTTTTCTCAAAATAATAATATGTACAGTTGGAAAGACAGGTGCTCTTGGTGACATTATTGGTAATTCTTTGAATAAATGGAACGGTGATCCTGAATTATTGGATGATATGAATGACCGTAAGTTTTAATTCATTGATTTTTTCTGAAAAATAAAAATAAAAGGTATAACGTACGTTTGAATTCAATATATATATGTATTACTATTATTTAGATTGGACTGCTGGAAACCATCTTGTGGAAAGAAAAAAACTTATTGAATGGTTACAACAATTTGCTCGCCAAAGATCTATTCGTGTATCATTTTTGGGTGGAGACGTGCATTGTTGTGCAACCGGACGTTTATACTCAAAAGATATGAAAGAAAAGGAAATGGCTGATCCTTATTTAATGGTACAAATTGTTTCTAGTGCTATTGTTAATGTGTAAGTATATCATAGTTGAATTCAATATATGGAAGAAAAAAATAAATAAATGATTATTATGCCATAATAATAACTAAATATTTATATATTTCGCGATTTCAATAGTCCTCCACCACAAGCTCTATTAACTATTTTAAATCAAAATTCATCCTATATTACATTTAATGGAAATATTGAAGAAAAGATGTATACATTATTTAAACAATCACCAAATGGAAATACTGTAAGTTATATAATAGTAGTGACTATATATATATATATAGAAATATACTTTTAAAAAACAGAAAAAGGAAGAGAGAAATTGAGACATAAACAATGATTATATTAACATTTTTTTATTTTTTTTTAAAAAATAATAATACTTGTATTTATATATTTATAGAGACAAAACAAAAAATTGATGGGATGTAGAAACTATTGTGCTGGTTATTATGATGAAAAAACTGGAGAAGTTCATTTCTGGATCCAAGCTGAAAAGGAAGTTGGTAAAAAAGGAACAAGAGGTTATTTAGTAGCAGTTCCCAAATTAATATTTGGTCAAGCAGGTTACCATTTACATTCACAAACTAAACATCATTTATTAGAAGCTAATAATGGTTATGGTCATCCTCATTCAGGAAATGCTTTTCAACATCAAGGTAGTGTAGGTGGATTTGTACTTCCTACTCATCATTAATAATTCTGTAATTATTAAAAAAAAATAGTTGCCCTCTTTTTTCTCCTCTACCTATTCTTTAAAGGTATTTTTTTTATACCAGTTTTATTTTATACTTGAGGAAAAAAGTATTGTAAAAAAAAGGAAAAAAAAATTAAATAGTATAATAAATTTATACGTACGTATATAACTATTTTACTACAAAAAAAAAAAAAAAAAAAAAGAGTTATTGTATCTTTGTTTACTTTTAATATATATTAATTAATTTGAATAAATACTACAAATATTGTTTTTGTATTAAAAAAAGAGACTACGTTACTGATTCTTTAAAATAGCATATCTCTTACGTTTGTAAGATTAATGAATATTTATATTTGGAGTACACACCTATTATTATTATTACTGTTATTTAATCATTTCAATTTTTATTATATTATCATGTAAGTGTAAACACATAGATAAGAATAAATATAAAATTATGGTGTGCCTTGAGAATGACATTGTATAAAATTTGCTTAATATATTTAAACATTCTTTTATCATCCGAAGGCCTGGAGAATAGTATGATTATATAATCACTTTTTTGCAAAAAAATATGTGCATCATCATTTTTTATTTTTTTAATATGGACATGATTTCTTTCTTATTTCTTCATTTTTATATGTAGTTATTCTTACAATTCTTTTTTATTATTATTATATACACCAAAAGTAATTAATAGTTATAATATATACAAGAAGGTTTTATTAGCATATTTCATCATTTGGTAAAAAAATTAAAAATAAAAGGAAATTCAATCTATATATGGAAAGTAAAAACTCAGTTGGTACCTACCCTGGGAAATTTTTATTTTTCTGCTAAAATTTTTTTATATAATTTCAACTTTTTTTTTTTTTCTTTTTCTTCTTCTTCTTTACTTAATTATATTTATTATTATTTTTTATCATGTCTACTGATATTGAAAGATATATGGCTGAAGTTGACAACAATGAACGTCACTTCATTGAAAGACTTCGTAAAGCAGTTGCTATTCCAAGGTAAAAATATATATATGTATATATATAATATATAAATGGTTTATAAAATGTGGAAAAGAGGAATAAATAATTAAACGCGTGTATGATCAATCTCTAAACTATATAAATCTTATCTGAAAATATGTATATATATATATATATTAGTGTAAGTGGTGATCCAGCCCATCGTAAAGACGTTATTCGTATGGCTGAATATTTAGTAGAAGAACTTAAAGCTTTAGGTGCTGACGTTGAAACGCGTGACCTTGGTAAACAAGATTGGCAAGGTACTGGTCAATTACTTGACCTCCCTCCTGCTATTTTAGCTACTCTTGGAACTGATCCTTCAAAAAAGACTATTCTTCTTTATTGTCATTATGATGTACAACCTGTAAGTAATAGTATTAGTTTTTTTTTTATATTACAAAAAAAAAAAAAGAACAAAGGTATGAGTTTTTTTTAACTTTTTCCTTTTCATTCTTTATATATATATATTACGAATAGGCTCTTCTTGAAGATGGTTGGAATACTGACCCATTCACCTTGGTAGAAAATGAAAAGGACCAATTAGTTGGTAGAGGTTCAACAGATGATAAAGGACCTCTCCTTGGATGGATTAATGCTATTGAAACACATCAAAAATTAGGTATTGATTTACCAGTGAATCTTAAATTCTGTTTAGAAGGTATGGAAGAATCTGGTTCTGAAGGTTTAGAAGATTTAATCCATGCTGAAGCTGATAAATACTTTAAAGGTGTTGATGCTATTTGTATTTCTGATAATTATTGGTTGGGTACAAGAAAACCTGTTTTAACCTATGGTTTAAGAGGTGTTAGTTATTTCCATTTAACTGTACAAGGACCTGGTAAAATAAATATAAATATATAATAGGATATATGAGAAAAAAAAAAGAAAAAAGGCTTTTTTTAGTGTATAGTACGAAATCAGGTGATATATATATTTATCGTTTTTTTTTTCTTTTTTTTCTTTTGCGTTTTTAGCTGCTGATTTACATTCTGGTGTATTCGGTGGTACCATTCATGAACCTATGACTGATCTCGTTTCAGTATTAAGCAAACTTGTTCAACCCGATGGTAAAATTCTTGTTCCTGGTGTTTATGATCAAGTTCGCCCATTAACAGGTATATAAACAATAATAATAATAATAATGAAAAAAATTATGTATTAACATGGGTTTTTTTATTTTTACTTTCTTTTTAAAAAATATAGATGAAGAAGATGCTACTTATGATACATTAGATTTCTCTCTTGATGATCTTCATGCTGCTGTTGGTAATAAAACAAATATTCATGCTGACGCTAAGAAAACATTACAACACCGTTGGAGATACCCATCTTTATCTATTCATGGTGTTGAAGGTGCATTCCATCAACCTGGTGATAAAACTGTTATTAGTAGCAAGGTAAATCATAAAAATATATAAATAAAAAGAGCAACATTAGTTCAAGAGAGTATAGTGTAAAATAAAATTATAGAAATATTTTATTCATTCTATTTGATATAATTTTTTTATTAAATTAGGTTATTGGTAAATTCTCTATTCGTACAGTTCCTGATATTGAACCTAAAAAATTAACAGAATTAGTAAAGAACTATGTTACCGAAGAATTTAACAAGCTCGGCAGTAAGAATACTTTAAAGATTGAATGTTCTCACGATGGTAATCATTGGATTTCTAGCCCTAATCACCCTAATTTTGGTAAGAAATAAATACATCTATGAAAAAATAAAAACTGCTATATATATAAATATTTGAAAAGGGTGATAAGAACTCAACTTTATTATTATTACCATTTATTTCTACTTTAAATAGTTGCCGCTGCTAAAGCTGTTGAAACTGTATATAATGTAAAGCCTGACTTAACTAGAGAAGGTGGTTCTATTCCTGTTACATTATGTTTCCAAGATGCCCTTAAAAAGAATGTTTTATTATTGCCAATGGGACGTGGTGATGATGTAAGTTTTATTTTGTTATATGAAGAAATAAAAAAAGATCCTCAATTGTATGGTGATGATAGTATGGGCTGTTTGTATATTTATCTTTTTTTTTTTTTTTTTTTTTTTTTTTTTTAGGGTGCTCACTCTATTAACGAAAAATTAGATAAATCTAATTACATTTTAGGTACTAAATTATTAGGTGTTTATTTACATGAAGTTGCCAAGGTCGATTTATAAATTATTATTATTTTTGACATATGAAATAAATAAATGAATTATTTATGTTTCACAACACTTTTTTTTTAAAGATGTATGCGGTTCGTTTTTTTTTAATGGAAATGAATACTTTTCGAAAAGATAGTGAAGTATATTATACATGTGATAATAGGAGCACTCAAAGTTTCAGTTCACTATCAAAATTGAAATGTTTTTTTTAAAACAGAAAGGATTATTCATTTATTAAAAAATTACAGAGCTATATCCATCAAATAGATAAATATATATTTTAGTTCTTGCATCGACAATTGATATTAAATATATAGATTTCATATTTATTCTTAAAGGAGTGTATTTTTTTTTTATCTGTGTAAAAACTTTTAATTTATAAGTTAATAAGGTTATAGATTTATTAAAAAAGTGATTAAGAAGGAAAAGTGTAAAATATAGTTAATAACTAATATAAATTAAGATAACGCTGTTCATGGATGAAAAATATGAAAAATAAAAAATATTAGGATATACATTAGCATTAGCAATAAACAATAAAAAAAATAGTAAATAAATAGATGATATATATATATATATAAATAATAGGCATTAAAGCTTGTAAATAATAATAATAATAATAATAATAATAATAATAAACAAAAGGTCCTTGTTTTTTTTTTTTTTTAAAAGAAAGAAAAGAAAATACTTGTTACATTATGGACCACATTCACAATGACATGTACAACAAAAACCTTTAAATTGGCAACCTCTACAACCACCTAAAGTTACTACATATTTTACATTGTGCCAAAACTTTTTCCATTTTTTATGTTTTTTGCGTTGGTTAGATAATCTTCTTTGATGAGATAATGTTGAATTCATAACAATAGATTGATAATATGTATCTTGTTGCTGTTGTTGATCATTTATTCTATTTCCATTATCTGTTACATTAGTTCGATCTTCTTTATTGTTATTATTATTATTGTTTGTTAATGATTGATTTTGTGGGGGATGATATTCATTAGGTATGTATGGCTGTGTTGTTTGCTGAGGCTATTATAAATGTAAATAAAATAATAAAATAAAATATAAAAATTAGTGTACTAATAAATGAAATAGAAGAAACTATTTATATATTTACCTCTACTTTTATTTCATTTTTTTGCATCCAATCGTATACACCATCATCACCTCCTTCCTCTCGAAGTACTTTATTGAATAAATCACGCAAAAAGTCATAATCGGGTGCTTCATCAAATCCAAGCTTTCTTACATATTGTAAATAAATAGCAAACTCTATATTGTTTTTATCAAAGTAAAAAAAATAAAAAAATAAAAAAAGGAAAGAGTTAAATAATGTGTATGATAAGTTACATAAATAAATAATATACATATATCACAATATGTTACTTTACCATTAGGGTATCCTTCACATAAATCTTTAATACTAGTAGATTGTTTCTTTTCGCCAATTTTTTCATATTTTTGTTTATTTGTATTTGCTCTTAAGCCTTGCCAAGGTAGAGAGCCTCTTAAAAAATACATAAAAACATGACCAAGCGATTCCAAATCATCTCTTCTTGATTGCTCTCTTCCAAGGTGAGTATTGATACTCATATAACGAGCAGTACCAGATAAACTTTTTCTCTCACGATAAGGAATATGCTGTTTTGTTTTTGGATCTCTATAATGTTTAGCCATACCAAAATCAATCATATATACATGGTTATCCTTTCCTGCACGTCCCATTAAAAAATTATCAGGTTTAATATCACGGTAAACAAGATTATGTTCATGCACACATTCTACTCTTGATATCTAAGGCATATAAATAAAAAAATATAAATAGCAACAAAAATTAATGAGTATATATATATATATATATATATATATTATCTTGTATATATATTACCATTTCTTTTGCCAACATAGCTACAGTTTTAACAGAGAATTTTCTATGACAAGAATCAAACAAGTCTTCCAAACTTGGGCCCAATAAATCAATTACAAGAACATTATGAATACCTTCTTGACCAAAGTAATGTGCATAAGGAATCCCAACACTACCAGCTAATATCTTATAAGATCGATATTCATCTCTTAATTGTGGCGCATCGGCTTTTCTTGGCTCAAATTTTACTGCTACTGGTTGATTATTTAATAAATTGATCCCTATAGATATGAAATGTAAGTAAATAAATATATAAATATAAAGGTTTGATTGTTAAAATAAAATGGTTCATTGTTATATATAAATATATACATTTGTTTATTTCTCATAAATAAATACAAAGACCTTATTTCCTTTTTTTATAAAAATCACGCGCCCTTTTTTTATTATTTTTATTTTTATATACTTGTTTAAATAAATATACACAATTCCATTTGGCAAAAGAAGTATTCTATTTTTTATTCTTTTTCTTTTTCGCTGCCATTCTTTTATTTTATTTTTGATTACCTTGATAAATGGTACCAAAAGAACCTTCACCTATTTTTCTACCTATTTTATAATGAACACCAACTATATTAACTGAAGAAGAAGTTGCATCCAGTGATTGTCTACGAGAAGGCATAATATGATGCTTTTTGGGTATAAATAATAAAGATATTAAGGAAGTCAGTGGTGATAATTTATATATTAAATAAAAATAAAAAAAAAGGTAATGAAATAATTGTTGTATTTATTTTATATTTTTTAAAAAAGAAAGAAAAAAGAGTGAGAGAAAAAAAAAAAAAGGAGGAGGGGAATTTTTATAGATTTTCTTACCATAGCATTGTGTAACTTTATCGGAGACGAATTCTAATATCTATATATGTTAAAATATTTTTTAACCTTTTAAAGATTCACAACAAAGAGAGAAAAGAATAATTAAACTCCATTTGAGCCGCTTTTTTCGATCTAATTTTTTTTTTTTAATAAAAACCTATTGGTTTTTTTTTTCTTTTTTCTTTTTTTTACTGGCTTCATTTATTATTATTATTGTTATTATTAATAAATCAAAAAGTCTATTAAAAATCGGTATAGAGTTATCCTTCAAAGCTCCTTTATTGATTCAAGAAATAGAAAACTTTCACAAGTTACAGCTTTTTTTTAATATTTTAGTTTTATCATGTATCCTTGTTTTTTATTTCTCTTATTATTTTTTATTTTCTATTTGGTTATTTTTGGTTTTATTAATAATAAAAAAGCATCAATGAATCATATATGATAAAAACACTTTAAAAAGCATGTCACTGGTTCATATGTTGTAATGAAATAAAAACAATTATACCCATACTGGTAGTTTTTATTTTTTATTTATATACTGTTTCAAGTATTTATTGTCATTGTTGTAGAATGATTATTTATAATATGATAATAATGGCCCTGGTTTCAAATCAATAATGATAATATAATTCCAAAGCTCTACCACCATTAAAAGTTATAATACCACCTGTACCTTTTTTATTTTTTGTTTTTAACAAGTGTTTTCGTTTCTGAAGGCTTAACGTTTTATGTTTAAATGTTAAAAGACAAAAAAACAAAACAAAAATAAAGTACTGAGTATAGTATTTTAATGGTTTAAAATATCATGATAGCAATTATAAAAATAAAATGATAAAAATAATTATGTACCTAGATCAAAAGAGATAAAAGATTGACCTCAAAAAAAATTAATTTTTAATTCCGCAAGTTTTCTTTTCTCTTTTTTTTCTCACTTTTTTTTT
>MU612764.1:0-12160 GCA_025201675.1 Cunninghamella echinulata
TTGTAAAATTATTATTTTTTTTTTATTATTTTGTATTTTTTTTTTACATTTCTTGTATATTTCTTTATAAATAAAATAAAAAACTTTATTTTATTTTTAATAATGTATGATCAATTCTAAAATTATTTAAAATGATGATTTACTGAGGATAGTAAGATGAATGTGGAGAATAATAATGCTGTTGAGGTTTATTCCCATAGTTAGATGAAGAGGAAGGAGGTTGATATGGTCGATGTGGACGATGTGGTGGCAGTGATGAAGAAGAAGAGGAAGGAGGAGGACGTTGGAAAGCCTGATGAGGAGGAGTAGGTTGATAAGGTTGTTGATGTGATTGGTAATATTGTGTTGTAGAAGGTGAAGCATAATAATTTTGTTGATAATTTTGAGTTTGTTGTTGTGAAGGATGGTGTTGTTGTTGATAATGGTGATGTTTATGTTGGTATGTAGAAGAAGGAGAAGAAGAAGGAGAAGAAGTAGGATATGGATAATAAGCTTGTTGTTGTTGTTGCGGTTGTGGTTGAGATTGCACAGGCGAATGATGCTGTTGAAAAGATGAATGGTGTTGTTGTTGAGCAGGTGAATGATGTTGTTGAATAGGTGCATGATGTTGATGTTGAACAGGTGCATGATGTTGATGTTGAACAGGTGGGAAATGCTGTTGAATAGGTACATTATGTTCTTGTTGTTGAACAGGTGGACGATGGTGTTGTTTTTGGCTCGGTGGATATTGTGAGTGAGCATGAGAATTATGTTGCTGTTTTTGCGGTTTTGAAATAACTAAAACACCTAAAAAGATGTCCGATTTGCGTTGAATTTCATCCACACGAACCATATATAACCAATCAGGAATTCGTTCGGTTTTATATAAAGGTAATAAGTAAAAATCTTTTATTTTTGTTTTATTATGAGCCACTACACCATATCTTTGCCTTGATTCAAAATAATTAAGTAGCGTTTGCATTTGTCTTTCATTCCCATTCCCATCTTCTGAAAACACTTGTAATAAAACCACTTCACGTGATGTTGATTGTTGTGTACTTTCTATATATTTAGATGCTACGTCTGTACGAATTCGCCCTTCAATCCACATCCCAGGCGATAAAATATCATTCCATTCCTCCGTTGTTAATGGTCTTCCGCCTAATTGTCTTGCTTTTGCATCAAACATTGCTACTTCAGGCATATTCACTTTTCCTTGCCATATGATCGGGTTCTTTTCTTTCAAGTCATCCTTATTTTCTTCCCCTCCAAATCGTCTTTCTATAAGTGTATCATCTTCTCCAATTTCTAATTGCATATCATCATCGTCATCACCAAGTAACGCTTCTAAATCTACATTACTTTTCTTCGTTTTACTGGATGCGCTGGATGATACTGTTGAATCGGTTTGTGTTTTGTTGGCATCAATCCCCAAGTGTTTCCATACATCTGCCACAGCATGATTAAAATGTTGAGTTGTAGGCGTTGTATCCCCAGTGACTGATGATGATGTAGATGATGGAGCATTTTTTTTCTGATAAGGATCATTTGAATCATTTAATTTATTTTCCATTTTATTATTTTCATTGATCATAGTTGATGTTGTGTCGTGTTTATTGTTTTCCGAAAAGGTAGATGAAGTTGTTGTAATGGAAGACGAAGAAGAATTTCTTGTATGAATACCTTTTTCTCTTTCCTTTTCCCTTTCTTGTTGTAGCTGGGTTGTAGATTTTTGTTGATGTTGATGATCATTTCTTGATACCATGATAATATCGCCTTTATGAGTCTTTTTAATAAATGGTAAATTTTCAATTTTAAGAACGGAGTTTTTAATACTTTTTTCGCGAAGAGATTCAGCCATAGATTTTAATTCAGGATTTGCCATATCTTCTGCCGACATTTGAGCAAGCTCTTCTGGTTTTAAATCACCACGTACTACATGAAGTTGGAATTCTTTATTTGCTTTATCTTTTAAATTATATAAAAGAGATCGTATTTTGGTTTTATATTTTGTTCCACATACTTTTTTATTATTATTATTATTATTATTATGTTCTTCTATTAATTCTTCTGCTAGTTGTGTAAAAAAACCATTTTCTATGTCGGTAGCTATCGATTCGGCTATTTCTAAAGGCGTATGAGCTATTTGTGTTGCTAGCGCTTCAGGTAATTCATCCATAGTATTGGTAAGAAGAGGTATCAACGTGCCTGTTAATGTTTTAATAACGTTTTTACGTGTAGGGTCAATGTATTCTTTTGTTTTCTTTTTTTTCACAATAGCTTCTATAGGTGTAGTAGGTGTAGTAGGTGTAGCAGGTGTAGCAGGCGTAGCAGGTGTCGCAGGTGTAGCAGGTGGACTTGAATTAGGTGTGCTTTCATTGGTAGTAGTAGTAGCAGTGGCAGTTGCTGTAGTTTTTGTTGTTGTTGTTGGTATGTCAATGGTTGTTATCTTTTTATCAGTTATTGCTGTTGCTTTTACTCTCTTTTCTTTTATTTTTTGTACTTTATTTATATGAGTTGGTTCAGCGGGGCGTGTTTTATTAGTATCTAATCTAGCACAGACATCACTACAGTACGAATCTGCACGTGTATGATTATTACAAGTTGATAATAGGCATTTGTTTTGACTTTTTGTTTGGCGAGTTGAAGTTTTGGTCTATATAAAGATAATATTTTTATATACAATAAAATAATAATAAATATATAAAAGGTGAGAAAAAAAAAAGGAAACGAAAGAAAAAAAAAATTGAAATTTTTTTAAATACCTTATTTTCATGCTTGATTGAGTTATTATCGGAATTTACACTAGCAGTTTCATCTAGAAAAAATAAAATAAATATAATATTAATTCCTTTTAATATATTATTTTTAAATAAATTGATTAGGCTAGCAGTAAAGTTTTATTTTTTTTTTCATAGTGTATTGTAGAATTATATAATACAAGTAATATGTATATATATGCATATATATATATATATATATATATATTCTTCTACCATTAGAGACTATTCATTTTTCAAATAATACACTACACTTATATACTTATCATATATCAGTAAATACATGAGTAGTAAAAAATAAAATGAAATAGTAATAATAATAATAAATGTAGAATGCAAATGGTTGAATAAAAAGGATATATTAAAATATTTTAAAAATATATAAAAAAAGCAATAAATGATAATGATAATAATAATAATAAAGGTAAATATATACTATAAAGTGTATGATATAATAATGTACAAAGAATATAATGTGCTACTACTAATTACGAATTTAACAGTATTTCATAATCATTAAAGTAATATATATATATATATATATATATATATATATATATATTATTTTATATATGTATATACATAACTGTTATATTGTATTTCTTTTTTTTTCTCTTTTGCCATCCCAAGTATTGTATAATCAAGGTTTTTTCATACATATATATATATATATATATAAGTTAATAATGCTATAAGACTTAATGATAAAAAAATAAACTAGAATCTATTGTTTATCAATAAGGTCCTTATATAGCTTACATATGCTCATATATATATACATATGTTATAAACCGATATACTTTTTTAACCATGATACATTAATATATATATATATATTCATAATCATATAAAAAATAAAACCTATACTGCTAACCCACATTTATATTTTTTATATTTTTTATTATTATTATTATTATTATTATTATTATAAACTTACCTTGTCTGCATTTATCACATGTCCAGTCCATATTTTCCACCTCATCAGGATCCAAATTAACACAGGAACAATGAAACCTAATATGAATATATGATATATACATATAAATATAATGATAATGATTTTCCTCATTCTTTTCTTTACTTTTCTTCTTTTTATAATAAAAATAAAATAAAAATATACATACCATTCTTTACAGTCATCACATTGAACCATAGGTTGGCCATCATAAGGTTTTTGACATAAACAATATAGTTTTTTTGTACGTTTCTTTTTTGCTGAAGGAGGTGTAGCTTCTTTTTTAGTTTCTGAAGTTGATAATCGTCTTTTTGATCGTGTCACCATTTGTTTTTCTTCTATTACTTGTTCTACTTTTTGTTTCTCAATATCATTATCATTTTTAACATCATGATCATTATTATTATGGTCGTCCATTAGTTGTTGTGGAAGATGAACATTAGCTAAAGATACAGTGGCTTCCATATTTGGAGTAGTTGTTTGAGATTGATGTGTATTATTTTCATTGCTATTACTATTGTCATCCATTGATGTTAAAAAAGCATTTGTAGTAGTAGTATTAGTAGTAGTAGTATTCGTTGATTCATTGTTATTAGTTAAACTAAGGAACTGAGGAGCTAAAAAATCAGGTAAATAATTGACAGCCGCAGCGGCAGCCGCTTGAGCCAATTCAGCTTGGGAGAGTGGTTCAGTAGTTTGTGAAGCTAATAAATTCCATTGTGAAGTATCACCAAAGTTAAATACAAATTGATCTAAACTAGGAATAGGCTGGGTGGTTATGACAGGGGAACCTTTTTCAAATCCATTGGACATAGTTGTCATTGTAGTCGAAGGTGTTGTAGTTGTAATTGATGATGAAGTTGTCAAAGGTATATTGCCATCAGTAAGTGGAGTATTATTATCATTGTTGTTATTGTTATTATTATTATTATTATTATTTGTATTTGTAATTGTATCATGACTCATGGATAACATTTCTTGGAAATCTTGAGTTGAACCATCTGAATGAGGTTGTAAATTCAAGTAATCATCAATATCCATTAGATATTATGAAAATAAATAAATATGAATAAATAAAAAAAATATAATTTTGTTAATATATATATAGTTAAAGAAATAAAATAAAAAAGGAAGAGGAGTGAAAAAAAACAAAGCTTGAAAAAAAAAAATATCTTTTTATGGCTTTTCAGTCACATCAATTTTTAAAAAGGCGAGCTTTTTTTCCGATAATTTTTTTTCTTTTTTCCTTTCCCTTTTTTTTTTTTAAAAAACTATTTTATTGATAAGGAATTGAACTGTCTTAAAATAATGAGTGGTAAATAACTATGTTTATTATTATGATTATGATTATAATAATTGATATATAAATGATATATTTATATATTGTATGTAATGATTTTATATTTATTTACTAATTTCTATATGCTTTCTTTTTCTTATTCTTTTTTTTTTGTATTAATTTATAATCATATATAAATAGGAAAAACCTTAGAAGCTATCAAATATGTCCCTGGTGATTTATTGATCCTTAATCAATTAGCTTTACCCCATGAGACCATTTATGAAAAGGTAGAAACAGTTCAAGACGGTCATGCTGCTATCAAGACCATGAAAACACGTGGGGCACCTGCTATTGCTATTGTTGCTGCTTTATCTTTAGCTGTAGATGTCACTCATCGTCATAAAAATGGCGAATTTAAATCAGTTCAAGATGCTTATCAATTTTTAAAGGAATCCATTGATTATTTAAAAACATCACGTCCTACTGCTGTGAACTTATTTGATGCAGCTGCTAAATTGATGGCACTTATTCAAGAAACGGCTGATAAGACTTCTGATCCAGATACCGTGGTGCAAGCATATGTTCAAGCAGCAGAAAGAATGTTAATTGATGATGTTCAAGATAATAAAAATATCGGTAGATTTGGAGCTGAATTTATTGTCAAGAATGCTAAAAATAAAGATGAAATCAGTGTTTTAACTCATTGTAATACAGGGTAAAGTATTATTTTTTTTTTTAAAAAAATATAGAGATAAAAAAAAAGAAGGGAAAAGAAAAAGAAATCTGATCAGCTCATATATATATGTCCCCCCTTTTTTTTATTGGTGTATCCACAGATCATTAGCCACAGCTGGATGGGGTACAGCCTTAGGTATTATTCGTGATTTGCATGCAAATGGAGATTTAAAACATGCTTATTGTACAGAAACACGGCCCTATAACCAAGGATCACGTTTAACAGCCTATGAATTAGTATATGAAAACATTCCTGCCACTTTAATCTGTGATTCCATGGCCTCAGCATTATTACATCAAAATCCTCAGGTACAGGCTATTATTGTAGGTGCTGATCGAGTTGCTGCCAATGGTGATACAGCAAATAAAATCGGAACCTATCAATTAGCCATCACTGCCAAATATCATGGTATTCTTTTTATTGTTGCAGCACCTTCTACTTCTATTGATTTAAAAACAAAAACTGGGAAAGAGATTGTGATTGAAGAAAGACCTGCGGATGAATTAGTAAATGTATCTGGAATTCAGTTTGTAGATGGTAAACCTACACCTACTTCGGTTCGCACAGCTGCTAAAGATATTGGTGTTTGGAATCCTAGTTTTGATGTTACACCTAGCTCTTTAATTTCTGCTATTGTTACAGAAAAAGGTACTGCTGTGAAAAAGGATGGTCAAAATGAATTTGATATGACATCTTTCCTTCAACATTAAATTAACAATAATAATAAAAGAATCATAATCATCATTATTATCATACATCAATGACAAATATACAACACAATCTAATCTGTATTTATAATAAAAAAACTTCTTTTTTTAAATATATATATATATATATCACTTGGATCATGCACTCTAAATTAAAATCTTATAAACACATAAATAAAATGATAATATAGAAAAAAAACAATAGAGTTGAAAAGAAAAAAAAAAGCTGAGATGAATTATATAGCGTGAATACTTGTAGGTTTTTTGGTTTATTAATAAGTAATAATAATAATAAAAAGAACTTTTTTTATAGAGTTGTTCAAAACGTTTTTATTGTATTTGTTTGGACGGATTTAAATAAAAAAAACTTCTTTTAACGGAGACGACGAGCTTCACGTTCAGATTCCAAAAGGCAAAGAATATCGTTTTCACGAACAGGACCCTTTACGTTACGAATAATACTACGGTTGGTATCGTCCATGAATTCAACACGAACTTGAGTAACACCACCACGAGAACCGGTACGGCCGAGAACTTTAATAACTCTGGCAAGCTTGACAGGGGTCTTTTGAGAATCCTATTTAAATAATAATAATAGTTGATATTTAGTATAAGTATCTATCTATTTAACTATTTCCACTTCAAACTTTTTTCCTATTTTACACTTTTCTATATATATAATATAATATAATATTTTATTTTTTGATATGAAGGAAATAACGAACATTAATTTATATATATGTATATATATATTATTTGATAAATAAGACTATTATATCTTATATTAAAAAGTAATAATGATATCCTTTTTTTTTCTTAGTTGGTGATCGTTTTCCGATATTCATTCAAAAATAAAATAAAATAAAATATTATATATATAAAAAGGCATTATTCATATCCATCCATCCATCCATCCGATCCAATCCATCATCCTTTATTCTTTTCGTTTGATATTGAATCCATCTTTTGAATAAATCATGTTTAAATAAATATATTCGATTGATCATTTTCTATATACGCACCATGTTAATTTTTCAAAAAAAAGAGGAGGTTGTAATTATCTATAAGTATTGTTTAAAATATAATCCAACCCAAATTTTATATTTAAATTCCGCCACTTTTTTTTAAAAAATAAAAATAAAATAGTAATTTCAACTTATTGTATTTCTTTTTCTTTCCCTCTCTCTCTTTCAATTAATTAATTATTCATAATAATAATAATAATAATAATAATAATAATACAATAGTTTACCCTCTATATATATGTTTTTAAATTTATTAAAACTAGAATAAACGAATATAGTATAATATCTTTATAAATAAAAAAAATAATAAACTTATTTCTATTTACTTATAATAATCTACAATATGATTTTTTTTGATACATATATTTAAAATGAATTACACCTTTAAATCCCAATAGTTTTTTTTTAATAATTAAAGTTTGTATCAAACAGTTTCATTATATATCGCTGCTTTATAGATTTATTATTATTCGATAATATTTCTAAATGGGTTATCCTTATACTCTTTAGATCGAATCGGATAACCTTACTCACTTTTTCTTTTTTAAAAAATAAATCTATTTGATTTATATATAAATCACTATTTTTTAACAAGTACGCTTGGATGAATATATGCATATATGTATATATATTTTTTATCTATTTTTGTAGCCTTTCTCTTTATTTTTTTTTATCAATATTCAAACAGTTATTCCTTTTTTTAAATACACTTTGAACATATGCTTCATATTTTTATAGAAATAAATCACTATTTTTTTTTCATTTAATACACGTTTGAAAAAATAAATAAAAAAACGATACTTTCTATTATCATCATCATGTGAAGAAGAGGTCTTAATTTATTTTTCGTTGACGTTGTTTATAGATGTGACATATAGTATTTTTTTATATATTTATAAAAAAAGAGATTAAAAGGTTGTTACATTAATTTAAGAGCGTCTGCTTAAAGCAATAACGGAGGTTAATTCGTCAATCTTCTTCTTGGAACGGAGGAAAGTACCAAGCTATAGAAAATAAACATATATTTATAAATAATCATTCTTTACTTTATTATTTTATCCACTATTACTATTATCATAACTTACTCTCTTTTTGGTGAGCTTCTTAGCACGCTTATCCTTGGAGTTCTTGATTAATTCCATAACACGACGTTCATAAGGAGCGAAACCAGCAACTTCACGAACGATGCTGCGAACAAAAGTGGCACGCTTAGAAGCAGCCTATTTATATTTTAATAAATGTTGTAAATAATAATAGTATATTTTTTTAAAAAAGAAAAAGAAAAAAGAAAGCCGTTAATATCACCAAGTTTATATATATATATATATTCATTCACTTTGACTCAGTTTTATTTTATTTTTTTCCAGTACAATCCATTCAAATTGATATTCCATTATAATTTTTCTTTTTTTTTTTAATAAAATCTAATCCATCCATCCATCCATTGATTTTTTTTTCATCCAATATAATAAAATCATCTATTCAATACGTACACCTTGACGGTAAGAAGGCTTTTGCTTTAATTCACGACGAGTGGTGATATGACCTTTGTTGAGACCAACAGCAATACCAGACTTTTGTTGAGGAGCCATTTGATTTATCAAAAGAAAGAGGAGGAAATTAAAAAAAAAAAATTCAAAAAGGGCTAATAATCAATTGTATTGAGAGGGGAGAAAAAAAATTTAAAGTCCGGATTTTTTATCCGGACCTTTTCTACAATTTTTTTTTTTTACAATCATTTTATGTTAATATTCTATTTAAAACTGTATATAAAAAAATATAAAAATAAAAAAAATACATGTTAAAATTATATATCAAGACAGGATTTCAAGATATTTTACCAGTAGAAATTAATTCTACCGATTCCATATTATGTTTAGAAGCTATGATATTAGAAAAAATGTGCTTACAATATAATGCTGAAATTCTAGATCATAATAAACGTATCAGTGATTATGATGTCAAAACAAATAGTATCATGACATTTCGTATTAGACCTAGATTAACCTATACCTTATATATTAAAATGGTGACCGGAAAAACTTTGACCATAAAAGTGAAAAGAACCGATACGTTAGCCATGGTGAAAATGAAATTAGAAGTACAAGAACAAGTTTCTCTTTTAAATCAATTGTTTTTTTTAAATGGGTATTTATTAAGTGAATGGGATAGACCTTTAGTGAATTATGGAATCAATAGCGATGCTTTATTAGAACTTATTTATTTCTCTCCTACTTCTACTTCAATTACAAATGATTCTAATACAAATAATAAGAATATACAGAAGCCAGTAGCAATACCACCTTCAATACAGCAACCACCAGTAACAATTATGACAGACTTTAATAATAATAATAATAATCAACTCGACAATAATCAAAACATACGACCGAATATAAATAATTGTAATAGCATGGATCATCAAAATAAAGGCGCGATTTCAACTAATAACATAAGCTATTGTCGTAATAATCTTAACAATAATAACAACAGCATGAATCAGCACCATAAAAATGTGAACCAGCCTAAAAATATAACCATTAGTAATAATAATAATAATAATAATAATAATAACAATAATAATGCTAACCAGGTGAATAGCACTCTTATTAATACCATAAAACAAGTTATACCACAAAAATACCAGTGTTCAACATCATTGCCAACATCTACACCGTCTTCATCGACTTTAATACCATCTAAAGCAATAAAATCAACGTCAACGCCAGTTACTGTTGTTACTACACAAATCAACTCAATAAAAGAAGTACAATCAAAAATAGCTTTATCAAATGTTTCTAATGAACTACCATTATCTAAAAATAAGTATTCAACCACTACAGCACTATCAATGGAATCTCCACCATCAACACCATTACCAAAACCCATAATGAATGATATTTTAGTTAAAGTCAATGTGTATTCCAATATGGAGATAGAAATAGCCATGAAACAAGATGCCAAAGTAATTACTTTAAAAAACCGAATTTGTGATCATACAAATATCATCCCACAAATGCAGGGACTTACGTATAAAGGCCATAGGCTGCAAGATAATAAAAAATTGATTGAATATGGAATTAACAATGGATCTTTAATTGATATGTTGGCATTACCTCCTCCTTTACGAAAAAGGAAAGCTTCTACTGAACCGAATGGAGTGAATTCTAAAACACCAACCACTACTATTGCAACAACAACAACAACAACAACAACAATGGCTCCTTCTTTTACACCTATAAATAACAGTAATAGTAATAATATAAATAATGAAAGAGCAATATTAAAAAACATTAAACAAGAACTTAAAGCACTCTCTTCCACAACAATAACAGCAGCAAATAAAAGATATTCATTGGCTAATGCTTATATTAATTTAATTTCTTCAGAAGAAGAAAATAATGACAATGGTAATCAAATGGAAGTGAATAAAAAAAGAAAAAAGAATAAACAAAAAGGATCTGGATCTACAATAACAACAGCAACTAGTTCTTTAAATATGAATATCGATGACAAAAATGGCAACATTAATGCTAATACCAATGTCCAGGATGAAAATATGGACATAGATACGGATACCGTGCCATCTAATGAACTGCTAAAACCATCTTCTTCAACTTCGACTGTATCTTCTTCCGCCTCTTCCTCTTCTTCTCAACAATCATATTCCACACCCCCCTCGCAAATTAAAGAATATGAAGATGAAGAAAATGAAAACGAAAATGAAAATAAAATTAAAATTAAAATCAAATCAACCAATGGGATAATAAAAGAAATAAAAGTGGGTGTATTGGGGTCATTATTAGATGTCATGAAGGAAGTAGAGAAAACAAACAAGATACCTATAAAAGGGCAAAAGTATATATTTGGTGGTACTACACTTTCAAGACACAGTCTAGTTAAAGATTTATATTTAGATAAAGATTCAATAGTGCATTTTTTAGGCGATTTTTAAAAAAAAATGCTGTAAATTATTTTTTATTATATATATTTGTAAATAAATCAAATTATGTAATGTTAATTATTATCATTCTTATTATTTTATTTAAAAAAATATCAAATAAAAATGAGTGGATAAATAAATAAAAAATGGTAATATACTAAAACTTTAAGAAATATAAAGAATAACTATATATGTAAAAGATAAGAGAATAATAATAATAATAATAATAATAATAATATATATATATATAAAGTATACAATAATAAGAAATAAAAAAATAAAAAAATGCAAATTGGAATATATATATATGTATTTATAGAAAAAACCTATTTACGTAATCATAGGCAAAAATCCCCCAACTTTATCTTCTTGTTCTAACATTTTATTTTAATTCTTTATCAGTTTTGTTATTTGGTGAAAAACGTTTACGTAACATATTAATCATTAATCTGAACCAGTACATATTTAAAAAGGTGGTAGCAACATTAGCACTTCCATAAACAATGATATCTATCAAAATAAAAAACAATAGTAAAAAATCAAGTTGATTAATTACTTATTCTCTCTTTTTCTCTTTACTACTTTTTTCCATTATCCATTTATCTATCCATTTATCAATAATAAAATACAATAAAAAACTTACATCTCCATGGTACTAATTCTTTAACAGCATAAACGTCCACTAATAAAAATCATAAAAAAGATGAAAAAAGATTAAATCAATATTGCTATTATTATTCCTATTTTTTTTTT
>MU612765.1:0-12160 GCA_025201675.1 Cunninghamella echinulata
AAAAAACTATATTAAATATATAAATATATATATAATATATATATACTACCTGTATTATTTTATTTCAAAAGACTTTTTTATATAATAACAGCAACGGCATAATGGCAGATACTGGTCTTTATTCTTTAGGACAAGAATATCAAAAATATAAAAATAAAGGTTTACAATTAGATGAAAAAGAAAAACAAGAAAAAAAAGAACTTTTGACTGTAAGTGTTTATTTTAATAAAAAATATAAAATAATAAAAAAAATGTGCTTTTTCATTATATTTATGGAGCGCTTTATTAACCCATTTATCAAATAGAAAATTGTGGAACAGTTAGGTTTACCAGGTATTGCAGCCGCTAATATTTTATCAGTTCTCGGTAAACCCGACGAATTAACGCCAGTTCTTCAAAAAGACGTTAAAACGGCTTCTTTATTACCAGGTAAAAATAATGATAACAAATTAGACTATTTTATTAATCGATACTTTTTTATTATATAAAACTAACATAATCAACATTTATTGCTATCATTGTATATTGTTATATATTATTTCTTTAGGTCCTGTTATGGATAGTAAAGTTGATTCAAATTCGAATTTACCACCTTTTTATTTTGTTTATTACCTTGGTAGTAAATCTGAATATTATTATTTTAAAATTGATGCTGTAAAAGAAACCGTTATTACTTCAGATTGGAAAAATGATGATTAAATAATAATAATAATTAATATAGTAAAAGAATAGGTGTTGTTGTATAAAGCTAATGCTATACAAATAATATATATGAAATAAATTCTTGTATTTCAATGTAAAAACTGTTTATTTGTTGTTTTATATATATATGAAATCTCTTATCTATTTTTTCCTTTAAGAAAACTAATTTTTTTTAAAGCTTTACATAAAGCATGGCCCGCTTTTTTTTAAGCACAGATTTTTTTTTTTTCATTTTCTGCTCCTTTTCCTTTTTTTCCTTTTTCTCTTTCTTTTTACTTAATATTATCATTGTTATTATATAAAGAGAAACATATTTACCCCAATAGAATTAACTATATTCTTACATTATTTTACCATTTTTTCTTTCTCTTTCTTTTGTTTTTTTACTAGAAGAAGCAGGTATTTACATAAAAAAGATCAATAGTAATCATAAAGCAAAGAAAACAATGGTATTCTTTAAATATGCTTGGCATGTATTATAATAATATATATTTCATTTATAAAGAAACTTTCTTATTTTATTTATTATATTATATATATATATATATAATTAGTAACTATTCTTAATTTACTGTTCCAACCATCTTATAGTAAATAATAATAATAATAATAATAATAATAATAATATGAGAAATCATATTTATATTTGGTTATTAGTTTTTCTTACTTATTTTTATTATTATTATATATTATTATATATTTGTCTAGGTTATTGCTAAATAACCCTGTTTTTTATATTTATTTTAAAGAAAGAAGAAAGAAGAAAGTATAAATATATTCACTAATTTTTTTTATGATAAATATATACTATGGATAAAGTACAACTAATTGAACGCCGGTCAGATACAACACCCGTTCTTACTGATACCCTAGCCGATAAAGTAAATATTATATATATATAATAGTAATAATAAAAATTAAAAAGATAATGGTAATGGTAATGGTAATAATAATATCATTTTTTACTTATTTATTTTGCTTTTTTATGTAGATTCGGCCATTTTTACCTCAAAGGTTCCGATTTTCAAAAAAATGGGCATTATTATATAGTTTGGATCAACATGGTATTAGTTTAACAACATTATATCGTTTAGTAAAAAATAATAAAGGGCCATGCATACTTTGTATTAAAGATGCAAATGATCAGGTAATAAAATAATAGTAAAAAAAAAAAAAAAAGTAAAGAATAACAGCTATATATAAAAAGGGCAAAAAAATGCAAAAAGAAGATTTATAAATATTTACATATGTATATATTATATGTCAATGATATAGGTATTTGGTGCTTTTTTAAATGAATCTTTAAAACCAGTAACTCATTATTATGGCACAGGAGAATGGTAAATATATACATATGCATATAGAAAATGAATGAACGAATGATAATAAAAATGGGAATAATGACGAATGATTAAACTTATTTATACTTATATTTACTTTTTATTTTTTATTTTCTTATATGTATATCTAGCTTTTTATGGCGAGCAACAAATGGTGGATTAAAAGTTTATCCTTGGACAGGTAGAAATGAATACATGATTCTTTCAGAAAGTGAATTTATAGCTATTGGCGGAGGGTAAGAATGAAAGAAAGAAATATAAAAATGCATGAATCTTTATAAATAAGAGCAAGAATAATAACGATGACGATAAGCTGATTTATACATATATATACATAATATATGTATAATATTTTATATATAGTGATGGTAAATTTGGTTTATGGATAAATTCAGATCTGGATAAAGGGTATAGCGCTTCATGCCCTACTTTTAATAATGAACCATTAGTTGATCAACAACATTTTAATTGTATTGAATTAGAAATATGGGGTTTAAGAATTTAAAGTTACATTGTCCTATATATTTTTTAGATAAATATATAATATTAAAAATACATAAATAAAAAAAAGAGCTAATGATGAAAATAATAATAAAAGAATTATATAAATGTTATGTAAATAAAACAAAAAGCTTATACATATTATTTTTATTATTTTAAATGATTTGTTCACTCTCACACACAAATACATACTTATATATATACTGACATAATCATTGGATTTCTAAAATGGGTAAAATGATAAGTTTATAGTTTAAATACAAAAAAGAAAGTTTGTTATAATAACTAATTATCATATGACTTTTATTAATGATTCGAATCATTCAATTTTTCATCTTTTTAAAAATAAAAATAAAAGAGAGCATAGTGTTGTGTGCTGGTTAAAGAACGAGAGTGAGAATGTGTTTTTATAATTGTTTATTATTCATTATTTATTATTTTTAAGAGTCAGAATTGTTGTCAGCATAATTTTTTTTATATAATTATTAATTGTCTTTAAATAAAGATATTCGTAATAAATGTATAAAAAAAGGAATAATACGAATTATAAATATTTAAAGCTTTTTTTTAATTTAATTCAGTATTTAATAATTCGTTTTTATTTTTTGTTGGGGACATACATACGTAGATGATCAATGTATACAAGCTTACTGCTAGAAAAAGCTCTTTTATTTTTTTTAACATTAATAATATTTTTCGGTTAATAACGGTTAATTTTTTTTGCGTTGCAGATTAGCTCCGGTTTGTTTGTTTTATTTTTTATATTTATTTTTGACAAGTACTACACTCTATAACTTTAAAAAATAGGATTATGCAAAAAAAAAAAATAGTATGAAAAATGAAAAATACTAACGATAATAGTTTGAATATATTGTTGATAAAGACTTTTATTTTCATTTTTTTTAAAAAAATTAAAATACAATATATAAATAAATAAAAAAGAACATACCTTTATATAAAAAACACCATTTTTTTATTTTTAAAAAATGAGGACATCGATCTATGTTTTAAGTGGCTAGCTTATCATCTCAACTCTTTTATCTTTATTTGCTTTAAAACCCCCAACCAAGCAACGTAAGCGAAGTAAGCCATTTTATTGGCTGACCACACAAAATTCGTGAGAAAGTTAAAAATATGTATAACACATAAAACAGTAGTGCTTTTTAATGGGGGGAGAGGAGTGAGAGAAGGTGAAGAAGAGGAGGAGAATCTTTTTTGTATTACTTTACGAAATAAAATGTTACGTACCGGCAAGGGTAAATTTATTTGATATGTCAATTTTTTCATTGTCAGATGACAAAAAAAGTCAGTTAGCATTTTTTTTAATAAGCTAGTCTTCTCATTACTCCCCCTTTTTTTATTTAATGTATTCATAATCAATGAATAATAAGTAGGACTGTTGTTTGAATTTTTTTTTTTTTTTTTCAAAAGACCAATTTTTTTCTCTCTCTCCTTCCTTTTTTTTTCTCTCTTTTTTCTTTTTTTCTTCCAACAATAAATAGTTTTACTCTTTTTTTGTTAATCAATTCAACTTTTTGTTAAAATATGTCTTCTTCAGCCATTCAACAAATACGTGATCAGGTGCAAAAAGAGTTAAATGGCTCGGTGACCATAGTAGGTAAGTTAATTCATTTTATATATATACGAAAAGGAATCGCGAAGAATAAGCGGAGAGTTTTTTTTTTTTTTATTTGTATGTGTGTAAATGTGTGTATGTGTATATGTATGTATATATGTATCATACTTTATATATGTATACAATTATTTATATAATAAAAAAAAGACGTTTATGTGTGGGAAAAAAAATAAATAAATAGATAAAGGCTCTACTTTATTGTTTATGTTATCAAATATAATACTAAAAGAGGAAAGAACTCTAATTCTTATTTTCTTATTTTTATTTTTATTTTATTTTATTTATATTCACTTATAGTATTGGGAGCATCTGGTGATTTAGCAAAGAAAAAGACATACCCTGCATTATTTGGTTTATTTAAAAATGGATTTTTACCCAACAATACTCATATTGTCGGTTATGCAAGAACACAAATGACTCATCAACAATATCTTGACAGAGTGACACAATATATCAAGGTTCCAACTGATGAAGATAAGGAATTATTAAATCAATTTATCCATATCACTAGTTACCAATCAGGACAATATGATCAAGCTGATTCTTGGGTAGCTTTAAATCAGCATTTAGAATCAAGTGAAAAGGAAAGACAAGTGCAACAAGCCCATCGTGTATTTTATATGGCCTTACCTCCATCTGTTTTTATTCCTGTGGCTCAAGGCATCAAGCACCATGTTTATAGTACAACAGGTGTCAATCGATTAATTGTAGAAAAACCTTTTGGAAGAGATACAGAATCAAGCAATCATTTAGGTCAAGCACTTGGTAGTTTATTTAAAGAAAATGAAATTTATCGTATTGATCATTATTTGGGTAAAGAAATGGTGAAAAATGTTATGAATTTACGGTTTGCCAATATCTTATTTAGTAATATCTGGCATCATCAATTTATTGATAACGTTCAAATCACATTCAAGGAACCTTTTGGTACTGAAGGTCGCGGTGGTTATTTTGACGATTTTGGAATTATTCGTGATGTCATGCAAAATCATTTATTACAAGTCTTGACTCTTATTGCTATGGAAAGACCCATCTCAACCGATAGTGAAGCCATTCGGGATGAAAAAGTCAAGGTTTTAAAATGCATTGAACCTATTCAATTAGAGGATTCTCTTTTAGGACAATATGTTGGTGATGGAAATGGAAAACCTGGGTATTTAGAAGATGATTCATTAAAAAATAAACAAAGTCGTACACCTACTTTTGCAGCTTTAGCACTTCATATCAATAATGAACGATGGGAAAATGTACCTTTTATTTTAAAGGCTGGTAAAGCTTTAAATGAAGCTAAAGTCGAAGTTCGTATTCAATTTAAAGGTGTCGCTGGTAATTTGTACGATGATACTACCCGTAATGAATTGGTAATTCGAATTCAACCTAATGAAAGTGTTTATATGAAATTCAATACTAAACAACCTGGCTTGTCTTATCAAACCATTCAAACCGATTTGGATTTATCTTATCATGATCGTTATACCGACTTATCTATTCCTGATGCTTACGAATCTCTTATTTTGGATGTCTTACGCAATGATCATTCTAATTTTGTACGCGATGATGAATTGGAAGCTTCTTGGAAAATCTTTACTCCTTTATTACATGCTATTGATGATCCTGCCCAACATATACCTTTACAAACCTATGTATATGGTAGTCGTGGCCCTGCTTCTTTAAATGATTTCTTGACTAAATATGGTTATGACCGTTCTCTTTCTTCTACATACTCTTGGCCAAAACAATCTATGGCCATTAGTCATCAACCTAACAAGCTCTAAACAAATCTCAAAAAAAAAATTAAATAATAATAATCATTATAAATATACACATGCGCAACAACCATTTTTTTTTTTATTTTTTTTTTTATTATATATATATTTCTTTACGTACTCTCCTTCCTCTTTTCATAAATATTTATATATTATATATAACTCATATTTGATCTTTTATTTTATTATATTTTTTCTATTCATTTCTTTTATTTATAAATAGTTCATTTTTTTCTTTATTATTATTTTCTTTTTTATATTATAGCCCCCACTCTATATTCTCCTCCTTATTTTTTTTTTATTTTGTTTAAATTTATTAATAAATATAGTTTATTGATTAAAATAAAATACCAATTTTTCATATATATATATTTATACACAGTGATGTAAAAGGCAACAAACAAATAAAAAAATGTTATCATTATCTTGCGATAAGCGAGTGGTGAGAAAAATATTTTATAATGGCAATTATTGAATTTAAAAAAAAAAGTCAAATTAGGATATGCAGGTAATCATTAAAAAACCTCAATAAAACTATGATACAAAAAAAGAAACTATTATAGGAGTATGTATAAAAAAGAAAAAAAGAATTATCCAATTTTTCTTCGACGATCACCATTAGGTCGATTAGAATTTGATGATCCAGATAATGAATGTTTCTAAAGAAAGAAGGAAAGAAAACGCATTTATAATATATTATTATCTATCATTTCTATTATTTTGACCGCCAATATTTATACATATATAAATTAGTACTTACCCTTCCAATATTTTTAGTATCTATGTTCAATTTTTCTGCAGATTTCTTTGTTTCTAATAAATATAAGACAGAATTTTGTAAATGTTCATACTTGTAACATACTTCTTGAGTAGGCATGATTGGCCGTGGACCTATGAGTATATATATATATATATAGTTAATTATTGGGCTTTTTTATTAATATGGTTTTTTTAATTATTATTTTTTGCTATTATTTTATTAATATATATGTATATATATTTGCTATAATATCCATAATATTTACCAATTCCAAAATCGGCCATAGCTCGTAATACTTTCGCTTGCATTGTTGCTTTGACGCCAGGTAATTTTTGACTTCTAACTATAACACCAGGAATTAATTTATCTTTTCTTTCGGGTGGAGGAGGTAATAAATCTATATTATTAAAATAAAATATATAAATTGATAAATACGAGTAGAAATATACGACTACTATTTTCATTATTTGTACATCATTTTTTATTTTGCATTTACCTTCCATAGATGACGAAGTAGAAATTCTTCTTGCCTTTTTAACAGATTCATCTTTCTTCTTTTTCTATATTAAATTAGTAAAATTAATAAATTAATAAATCATCAATCAGTTTTACTTTTACTAGTATTAATATTATTATTGTTTTATTATTAAATGATTATTTATTTGCTACCTTTTGATCTTGTGATCCACTTGTTCCACCAGCGATACTAATGCCACCAGGATTAGAGTGAGAAGCCGTACTACTAGTAGGTGATTTCAAATGGGAAAGAGAAGCAGTGGAAGAAGATGAAACATGGGATGATAAATTCACACTACCAGTGGAACCTGATAGAGAAGAGGATGATGCGGCGCCAGCTGTAGGAGAGATATGGCCGGCAGCAGCAACAGCAGCAGCCGAGGTTGTATGGATAGGTGTTAAAGGAGTAGAAGGAATTTGTTGGGCTTGTTCCAAATGAAGAGTGCTATATAATTGATCTCTTTGCGTTGTAAGAACTTGTTGGTATTCTTCCATACGTTTAGCTTCCAAGAATAAAATTTCTTCTTCCTCAATTTCTTCCTTTGTTCTTTGATACAGTTTTAATAACGCCTGTTTTCTTTCTATTTCTTTAGTTTTATCATAACTGTATTGTTGTAATAAGGTTTGTCGATCTACGTGAGGATTGTATTCATGCGTTAATCCGCCTCTTACTTTGATTAATTTTCGATTCACTGAATAGTATCTATCTTTAAGATCCTCCATGGTACGTGCTGAGGTTCCATATTCAAATCGATCTGCTATAACTGGAAATCTTAAATCATATTGTTGGCATAACTTGAATAAATAATTGGTTTCTTCTTTACTCCAATCCGTATCTATAATATATAGGCAGATAGATATGTTGTTATTATCATTACTCCCTTTTCTTTCACTTTAAAATATCTTAAATATATACTATAATTTACCGGTCAGATATTTATCATATTCTTCATCAGTATATTCTATTATATCTACTACACGGTTGAACTTTGCAAAATGATAATCTAAATAAATTAATAAAGTGCATTAGTTAACTTGTCTAGTTACATAATAAATAATATAAATAATAAATACCATCAGAATCTTGTTCTGAAGCTTTGACCCAATGATTTAATACAAGCGAATCACCTCTTGCAGGGTGTAAAAAAGGTTTGCATACCCTATATATTAAGAAAAAATATACATATATATGTAAAAAAGTATAAGAGAATAGGTTACATAAATCATCGGTCACTATATACATATATATATATATACCAAGGTTCAGCTGGCTTCTTAGTATTCCATTTTGAAAGATGTGTTGGTTTAGAGAAAGCAATAGGAGGTGTACCGCCTATTAAAGAATAGAGATCTTTATCCATTTCTAAAAAATACATACATAAATAATATATAATAATAATAATAGTAATAGTAATAAATAGTAAGCATATATGTATATGTATATATATATATATATATATATATGCTAATTTATAGATTTTAAAATGATAGTATAAATATTATTTTTACTTTTTGAAGGGTTATTAATACTATGTCTCTATTTAACTTTCTTTTAATATAAAAACTATCGATATTTTTTTAAAAAAAGTGAAAGAGATATAATAAAAAAATTCGTTGCTCATGAAAATTTACAAGTGACTGAATTTCAATTTTTTTTAAAAAGTATAATATTTTATTTCATTATATGCTATTAGTCCTTTCATTTATCAATGGTATAATGATTAAAAAAAGAAAAAAAAATATATAGAATAAAATATAGTATGAATCAATGAATAAAAGAATGAATTATAATAATAATAATAATAAAAGCTATATACAAGGTATTATTAGTACGAATCATATAAATATATATATATATATATATTTATAAAAAATTATTGAAATAGTTTTTTTGCTTTTTGTTGCCAAAGACTTAATTCATTTAATAAATTAGCATGTTTTTGGCCCATATCTTGACGTTGATCAATGGCATTTGATAATTCACCACGAATTCCATTCACTGTTGATTCCAACTGATGAATACGAACAGATCGTTCTTCTACCATTGCTGCTGAAGATTGTAATACTTTGATTTCTTGTTCCATATCCTTCATTTTAGCATCTCGATCATTGATATAAGCCGTCAAGGTATCCAATTCTGATAAAACATCATTGTATTTCTTCTCTAAAGTATCATAGTGATCCATTTTTTCCTTGAATAATCGTTGTTGGGATTTGTTATGTTGTTGTTGTTTTTCAAACTGATGTTGTAATTCTTCAAAATGTTGTTCCACAATATCCTTCTCTTGTTCTAGTTTCATAATGATGGTTTCCTTTTCCGAAATTTCTTCTCTGACTTGATGTAACGTATCGGCCATTTCATTCATTTGGGCGGCCATTTTGGACATGGACTTTTCTAAATCAGCGATACGAGCGTCCTTTTCATTCAATTTATGTGACTTAGTTTGCAATGTAATGAATTTTTGTTCCAATTGCCGCTTTTCACGTTCTATCATACTGATATGATTCTCTTGATCCATGATGGTCTTTTTGTTTTGATGAATTGTATCTTCTATATATTGTTGGGTTTGTTCATAATTTTCTTTGGCAAGATTTAATTGTTTTTCTAACTTGCTAATCTTCATTTGATAATGATTGTCTTGATCTTTTTGCATATCATTTTTTTCTTTGAGTAAACGTTTAAACTGATTATCTAATCGCGCCAATTCGTTTTCTTTTTCATCTACTGCTTGCTGTAATTCTGCGTGGCTATGGTGGTATTGTTTCAATTTATCTTCCAGTTCAACTTTATCCAATTGCATTTGTTTATAGTCTTCTTGCATATGACGTAGTTGTATTTCCATTTTAGCCATTTTGCCCTGTTGCTGTTGTTGTTCATTCTGATTCTTTTGAATATTAGTATTTTCTAACTGTAAACGTCTACATTGTTGTTCCAATTGCATGATACGGTCCTCTTTTTCTTCCAAATGGTGCTTTTGATATTGTTCTAGTTTTTTCAATTGATCTTCTTTTTCTAATTGAGAACGCTCATTATCTTCTTGCATGAAACGTAATTGTTTTTCAAGCTTAGCTATTTTACGCTGATATTGGTCATCTTGATTTTTTTGTATATCTGTGTTTTCTTTTAATACTTGATTATATTGTTGTTCTAAAATTCTGATTTGATCGTCTTTTTCTTCCAAACTATGCTCCAAAGCCATTTGATGCTTTTGGTATTGTTCTATTTTTTTCAATTGGTCTTCTTTTTCCTGTCGATACCGATCACTATCTTCTTCAAGATAAAGTACTTGTTTTTCTAGTTTAGCTATTTTGCGTTGGTATTGATCATCTTGATTTTTTTGTACGTCTGTATTTTCTTTTAACACTTGATTATATTGATGATCCAACTGTCTGATTTGTTCATCTTTTTCTTCCAAACGCTGTTTTAATTCAATTTGATGTTTTTGTAATTGTTCCAACTTTTTCAACTGTTCTTCTTTATCTTGTTTTTCTATTAATGAACGTTTGTATTGTTGATCCAATTGTCTGATTTGATCTTCTTTTTCTTCCAAATTTTGTTCCAATTCAATTTGATGGTTTTGTAATTGTTCCAATTGCTTCATTTGTTCATCCTTTTCTTGTCGATACCGATCACCATCTTGTTCATTTTGTTGTTGTAATTGATATAGAGCTTCTTCTTTTTCATTTAAAGCTGATGTTAATTTATCCAATTCAGTATCGTACTCCAATTGTTTATCATTTCTAAAATAACTGACCTCCTTTTCTAATCGCTCCACCAATTCAAGTTTATCATTTAACTGTGTCATCAGCTTTTCATTCTCATTATGAAGTTGTTGGATTTCATCATTTGTGGAAGTGGTCATTCTCTTTTTGTAATCAACTAACTGTTCATTTTGTTGTCGTAGTTGGTTTACTTCCCTTTGTTTTTCATTTAAAGAGGATTGTAACTTTTCTAATTCCGTTTCATATTCAAACTGTTTATCGTTGCGTAAATGACTCATTTCTTCTTCCAAACGTTCAACAAGGGTAATTTTATCATTTAATTGCTTTTCAACACTTTTTAATTGAGTAGCTTGATAAGATGTATCAGACGTTAATTGATCAATACGGGTTTGAAGTTGATCACGTTCTTTTTTCAGTGCTTGGGTGTCATCATCATTATCATAAAGATGTTTTTTGTTATTGGATGGATTGGTTTTATATCTTTCCAATTCCTCTACTAATATTTGAATCCTTTGTTGATAAGAGTTTTTTAAGTCGTTCATTTTACTTTTTAATTCATCCCGTTCTAATTCTACTTTGGAGGCTCGTTCATTGGCTGTCTTTTCACGTCCCAACATATCTTCCAAATGTGTTTGTGCTTCTTTGATGATTTCTTCGGCTGTATTATCTCTTGATGGAACTGAGTAATTATCCATACTATCAAGGGTTATTCGACCATTCTGTTTAATATTGCCATTATGAGAAGGAAGAATAGATGTACGTTGTCGAAAAGAACTAGGTGATGGGGATGGCGCTGTTCTTGAAGGTGTTGTAGAACCTTTATGTTTACGAGGTGAAAATCCATTTTCATAGGAATATGGTCGTTCTATTTTATTTATTTAATAGTTTAAAACAATAAAGAATAAATATATAATAATAATAATAATAAAATAACAATAATAGGATTAACATAAGCTAAATAATCTTTTGTTTATGATTAATATCTTTGAATATTTTCATTATTATTATTTTTCAACTTACTTGACGATGGGGTATTTAATATACTTGTCCTTGATGTCATTATTTATAATATATATGTATAAAAAAAAGATATATAATAAATATGTTTATATTGTGTATATGTATATATTAAAAAAAAATGTGTAAGAGAAAGAAAAAAAAAATTGGATTTTTCTTTGTGTATGGCTGTAAGCTGGTAAAATTTAAAGTCCGTTTT
>MU612766.1:0-12135 GCA_025201675.1 Cunninghamella echinulata
GGATTACATATATATATATATATATACATATATATTATATATATATTTTTTTTAGATTAAAAAAATCAAGTAAAATATAATAATATTTTTAAAAATTAATAGAAATTATCAAAACTCCGTTTCAATCAATATCATCATTTTTTTTAAGCTTTTAATTAATAGCCAATCATATAAGAATAAGACATTGTATATAATAAACAAAAAGGACGATTAGTTTAAAATGAAGATCAAAATGTAATGTTACATCTGAAAAAAAAAAAGAACCCTTGACACAAAAGAATTGGTACAACCTATGTATGTTAAAACAATGACAACTTTTGTAATGAACCCTCGGTAACTCATTTTTTCTCTTTCATTCTTTTTTTTTTTCTTCTTCCTCGCGTGGATGATTGAAAGAAAAAAAGAAAAAAAAAACATGTTAATTAATTAAAATAATTAAAACATTTCAAATTCATTTATTTAAGGAGTTTGGGGGGAGAGAGAGAGAGAGAGAGAGAGAGACTGAGCAAGTTATCTTGTGATTTATAATATAAAAAAATAAAATAAAAAACAGACAACAAAAAAGGGAGAGTGGGGACTGTGTGCGGGTGTGTGATGGTGGTTATTTTATTGTTTCACAATCGAATAATAATAATAATAATAATAATAATAAAATAATGGAAGTGTGATAATTTTAAAAGTATTTATTATTTATATTTGTTTATTAAAATTGTTTCATGAAATATAAGGATGAAACAAATTGATAAAGATTCAAACTATTAGCTTCTAATATTTTTTTATATCCTCTAAAAATGGAAATTCGATTTTGTTTCACCTAAATTATTTATTTTTTATAATGTCAATGTAAATATAGTAACACCTTTGTGATCGATCAAATATCAAATATAAAAATAAAAATTTAGTAATACTTCAAGACACACACTGGTATACACTAAACTCAATTTATATAAACTTTTTTTTTTTTTGATCACTGTTACCTTATACGCCATAATAAGTGAGATAGTGTTGCACCTCCTTGATTATATTAAAATTCGTTACAATTAGATAATCATAGTGATTGACGTGAGCTTAGGTCCATTATCAGAGAATAAATACATCGTCAATAATGACGTTTTCCAAAAACAAAACAAAACAAAAAAAAATACAGGCAATCACTTTTATAGATTCGTTTGATTATCAGCACTTACTATATATGCCTGTATGCTATTTCATCATCTGGAATTCATTTACTTCCATAACCGCTATCTATGGTTTTATAGCTCATGTTAACCCTCTTCATGATTAAGGTTGATACTTTAAAGATAATGTTATAGGGTTACTTGGAAAAAATAAAAAAAAAGAATACAAGCACCAGATATAGTATTTCCAGGATCATTTACAACAGTCAATTGGCCATGATTTTTCTAGTTTCCTTTAATTTCAAAGAAAAATCTAACCACATACTTTTTTTATTTATTTATTATACGATGACAAACAAACCTTTGTTACTTTTTTTTTTTTTTTTATAAAAAATAAAATCACCCTAGAGAGAGAATCGTGAAGTAAACATTTCCAAAAAGATAGACATCATCAATGTTGCTTTCTTATTCACAAGCATTAAATTCAGCAATGACCGTATTGTATAACATGTTGTTCGTCCATACATCCTAGTAAATTTTTCAGTATTTTTGCTGCCAGTCAAACAATGTAATCTGTTCATATATTATTCCTGAAAAGTGCTTTTTTTATGCAATTTAATCATTGTTATCAATTGGTCCATCTTTTGTATATTACCAAATATCGAATTTTCTTTTTTAAAAATAAAAAAGTTTTATAAATATTTGGATTTCCTATAACAGGGTCCAATAAAAAAAAATCTATAAAGTACTTGTGCGTGGTAATACCCAATATGAATTATCAAAAACTTCAAAAAAAGAGTATATCCATTAATTATCATTACTTAAATATTAAATGCGTTGAAATTATTTATTTATTAATTTAAAAAGAATGAAGTCTATGCTTTTTTAATTTATGCTACTAATTCGTCGTTTTCCATCATTGATTTACGTTGCCCTAATAATGAAGAATATAATTCATCTGTCATACTTTCATGCCAATCTCCAGCTGGAACAGGTGCCATAAAATTTTGAATTTTTTCATGTACATTGAATCTAAATAATAATATATTTGTTAATGATATTTAATAAAATAAAATGTTTTTTTTTTCTCTTTTTACACATGTATTATGTATATATTACCTTAATTTTCTTCCTTTAGAAGCTTTTGTATCGATGTTTTTCTTCTTTTTCTTAATTTCCTGTTTTTTGCTTGCTGCCCATCTCATACCACTTGCAATTGGATCATCTGTATCTACCATACGTGATTCAATAAGTTCACGAAGTTGCTGTTGATAAAAATCATTGTCGTCAAATATTTCTTCGTCATAGGTATCAAGATAACGACTGCTTTTTTTATTTGTTGATTCTTCACCATCATCATTTTGTTTAGCCTCTTCTTTTTTCTATAAATATAAAATTATATATTTATATATTTATATATAATAAATAAATTAGTAAAAATTCACATTATATATTTATATCGTAAATAATAACCGTAATAATCAAGATCAAATAGTCCTAATTTATCTTTTTTATTTTACCTTGCCAAGGATTTTATAATCAGCTCTTTGTAAACGAGTACGTTTTATTAATCCTTCTTTATCTTGCATTATGTTGTCTATTTGAGTTAAAATATTCTACAATAAACATATATGTCAATAAATTTATTAGCATACATATATATATATAGTGTGTGATTGATGCTACAAGTATTATTAATATTGTTTTTATTATTGAATTACCTGATCAAAAGCTTTGAATTTTTTATTTAATCTTGCGCTAGATGCTGCCTGTACTTTGTTGCTCCATTTTTCTAAAGTTGAATTTCGGAAAGGTACAAATCTATATAAATATAAAGTCATTTATTTTAATATAATTAACCAAATCCCATTATGAATTTTATATTTCTTATTATTTCTATTTTTATTAGTATACTATATAAATATATAAACACTTACACATCATTTACTTGTGAAATATCATCCCATAATGCTTTAATATATTCTTCATCATTATCTTCATCATCGTCATCCAAGTATCGTTTTCTTGTATTATATGAAACTTCACCCAAGTCAATAGCATCATTTTCACCAAGTAATGATGTTCGCATATTCATTAATTCATCAATCACATCACGAAGCTCATTTCTTACTTTTAAAACATCTTCTCTGACTTCGTCATTGTTTTCAATTATTTCTTTATATTGTTGGTTCTATCATTATACAAAATTATATTAATGGTATTAATACAAATAAAATAAATAAATAAAAATAGTGAAAAGTTTAATATTGTCTGAGTATAGTGAAATCATGACAGATACGTTTTATATACATAATCATATTATTTACCTGTGGAAGTTGGTTAGATAATTCTATTGCTTTTTGAATACGAATACGAGATTCTAAACAATTATCAAACAATGTCTACGAAATTTAAGAAAAATAATAAAAATATTTAATGGATTAATCTAATGTTTTTTATTTTTTAATATTACCGCTATTTTCTATTCCATTTCTTTTTATGATTGTTACTATTATCAATTACCAATTGTTGTTTAACATGTTGTCCTTTTTCAATATCGCCAGACGTATTTTTTGCTAATTGAGACATCATTTCTCTAGAATAAAAATAAAAATAATATGAATAAATGATCCATTTTTTTATATAAAACTAAATAAATAGATAACTTTGTATGTTTATATGTTTATACTATTGCACTTTACTTTTCATCTTTTTGAAGTTTTAAAAGCTGCTCTTTAAGTTCATTATCTTCTTCTTCTTCTTCTTCTTCTTCTTCTTCATCATCATCATCATCATCGTTGTCATCGTTTTCTTCTTCTTCTTCTTCTTCACCAGACTCATCTTCATCTTCTTCTTCGCTATCATTATCATCTATATCTAATGTTTCCTGTTGATCAAACCCTTCCCATGAAATATTATCATCACTATCATCCTCCTCCATTATATCATCTTCTTGTTCTTCTTCGTCTTCGTCGATTTCTTCATTATCAGAATATATATCTTTACGACTTTTTCTTTGCCCAGCATATCTTGGGTCATCCATTAAAAAAGGTTGGTTGTTTCGAAGTTTACTTTTACCAACTTTAACATAATGGCCACGAACATCCTTTTCACCCTTTTCTTCTTCGTCTGATGATTGATTATTGTCATTTAAAGTTGAATCGTTTAAAGGTTCTACAAGATCTTCAGGATCATAATCTATTTTAATATATATATATATATGCATACAGTTCAAAAAAAAAAAAAAATGAAATAAATAAATATAGATGATTTAAAATTTATTTCGTACATTTTAATACAGTCAATCTATTGATCCTAGTACTCGTTATTTAATCTATATTACCTTGTGGTGCTGTATTATCAAGATCTGCAAGCTGATCAGCAAGGGATTTCTCTATAAAATAATAATAATAGTAATAATAAATAATTAAACAATTAAATAAAATTGTATAAATATATTCACATATAGTTATTATTAAATATCATGAATATACTTTACTTGGAGCCATGATTATTTTATTTATTTTTTAACCTCAAAAAGATTAAAAGAATGAAAGAGGTGCTGAAAAAAAAAAGGTCGAATTTTTTTTAAATAAATTGAAACTCAATTCACCATATAAAGTGGCTTATTTCTGAATTCATGCAAAAATATATTATAGAATTATAGTAACAAAATCCTTTTTTTAAATATATATACATATATACATATATATATATATATATGGAAGTAAGATAAATAATACTTTTTAATATAATTATATATATATAAAATAAAAAATAAACAAATAATAATAATTGAAACTAAAAATTATTTAGAAACTAAAAAGAATAAAACATAAAAAAGAGAAAAGTGGATTTCAAAACCCGCTCTTTTTTCCTTTTCTTTCCTTTTTCTTTCACTTTTTTTAACTAACCTCTTTTTATATAAATTACCTTGCTACCTTTTTTTTTTAATAATAATATATAAATAAATAAAATGAATATTACTAATAAGGAAGAGAGTATGATACGGCAAGTTGGAACTCATTTAACAGGAATGGATAATTTATTTTTTGATTTGGAAACACCCCGTCGACTTATGACGATATGTAGTATATGGCAATTTAAACAGGGATTGGACCCTACATTAATATTAAATGCTCTTGAAAAACTATGTTCTCAATATCCAAAGTTTTCTCTAGTACCTAAAAATGGTAACTATTTTGAAACCCCCATTTGGAGTCATCCTTCGAAAGATTGGAATTTTAGAAAGAATCTAGTCTTTCATTCTTTAAAAAAACCAACAAAAAAATGTTTACAGGAATATATAGCTTCTCAGGTAAAAAATTGAAGTATAACACAATCCAAAATAATATTATGTATATATATATATGTGTATAAAAAGAAAGAATAATAACTAAAACATTTCTTTATATTTTTTTTTAAAAAAAAATGTTTTAGTATGTTAAACCATTTTCATACGAAAAACCACTTTGGCAAGCCCATTTTATATCTGGATTTGAAAATAATCAATGCATATTTTTATGGAAAGCTCATCACTGTATGTCAGATGGAATAGGTGTCATGAGAGCTGTCCTATTATCGACTACTTCTTTAGATCCAACCAAGCAACAATTGATTGATATAAATCATTATAAAAAAAGACAACTAGCACTACAACATTATAAAAAAAAGAAAATACTGGATACATTAACTTTCAAACAGGAAAATAATAATAATAATAGACATAATCCACAAAGAAATAATGGACTAAGAAAAACAAAAGCCATTTACCAATCCATTATCACAAAATGTATGCCTTTCCTCTTTTGGTTGTTATGGATTTGGGAGTCAGCAATGATGTTAAAGGATCAAGTTTACCACGAAGTATGGACTATTTGGATGATGTTTTTTCCATTTTTATATAAACGCCATACATTTCTTTATAAAGGAGAACAAACATATGATAAGATTATTGCTTGGACTGAAGATATGGCTATATCTGATATTCAATATATTCAACAAACTTTTGGGCAACATTATACAATCAATGATATCATGCTGATGGTGTTTACACAAACCATTCAGAGATATTTGCAATATCATCATCAGCAACGACGAAGGCAGAATCAAAATCAACAAAATAAATTGACACTTCGTATTGTAATCCCATTGTCATATCGATTACCGACGGATTGGGAAATGAAAAATATTGTTACTGGAAATATATTACAAATTACAACTACAGCAGAAGACCATTCTTCATCTACCTCCTCCAATCAATTATTACATACAATTCATCGTAATATGTTATGCGTGAAACGATCCTATTTACCTTATTTCACCTATCAAATCTACATTCAAGGTATTTTACGCTATTTCCCATTTTTAAAATTACCTTCTTGGGTTCAAAATCAATATACGGAATTACCTCATGCCATTTTTACTAATATAATTGGCCCTAAAGAACCTACTTATTTCGGTGGTCAAGAAATGACTCATCTACATGCTTTAGCTCCTCAAAACAGTAAGGGCTCTATTAGTGTCGGCTTGGTTTCATATTGTAAAAAAATCAACATTTCCATGTTGACTGATGATCACCCCGATTATCCGGATTTGGCTAATGTGCTTTGTAGAATTTTCGTATCTGAATTTAATTCTTTACTTACCGAAGCTCATATGAAAAACAAAGGGTAAATATATACTTTAATATTTAAAACATAATAATACATAATAGTGTTGATAATAAATAATGAACTTTACATATATATATTTATTTTAAAATGAAGAAAAATTAATACGGAGGTAATAAAATGAATAAAGTATACAAATAATGATAGTAAATAGTGATAATTGTAATGAATAAGATATTAAAATAATATACAGATATAATCATATTAATAATAATAAATAAATAATAAATGAAAATATATCAACAGAAGCAAATTTCACAACACTCGTCAGTTGCACAACAACATACTTCACAAGCAAGGCAAGCAGCTAAGCAGCCAATACAACCATTTCGAGTACCTGATCGATGTTGTGGTTGATTAGGAATATACTGGATATTTGGTTGAGGAGTTGGTTGATAGCTATTATTATATTGCTGAGGATAATATGGTTGAGATTGATAATGAGCTTGCTGAGGTGGTGATGGTTGATAAAAATGTTGTCCTTGATTTTGATAGTTATTATTTGGTTTAAACATGATTTTATGAGGAAAAAGAGAAGAGAATAGAAAAGAAAAGAAAAAGAAAATATATATATATTTATAATTTTGCATAACTTTCTAATTTTAAAACACCGTAGAAAAAAAAACTTGACTAAAAAAAAATAAAAAACTTAACCAATCTATAAAAAGAAAATGGAGCTTGGCATAAGAGCAAATGACTATATTAATTCATGATTAGGTAAAATGATATCATAAAAATAAAAAATAAAAAGGTAGTATAATTATTATTTTATTGTTCTATTAAAAAAAAAAAAGGGATCAACGATCCTTAATAGATACCTATATAAATAGCACATCTTATTATTTTATATATTTTATTTTAGGTTATTATTTTTTAATCACCAATCCCTTAATAGATCGATTTGACAAGTATGAGAATTAGAAACTAATTCTGTTTGAACTTGAGCCACCCAAGCGGCAGTTTTAAACAACTCATTATCTTCAGGGCCTAATAAATAATCCATTCTTGATAAAATCAACCAATCCATTACTGATCTTGCATAAGCAACTTTTAATGTATGGTCATCTGATTCAAAAAGAGATTTTTTAGAAGAAGCGACATCGATTAAAGGCTGATCTAAATCTATAAAGGGATACTGTTCATCAATGGTATGTAATGTCATGAATGATTTTTTCTTATTGATGAATTGAGATTGGAAATGGTTATGTAAAAAGGGAGTAGTAGAAGAAACAAATATATGACACAATTTGTTATTCTTTTCTTTTTGAATTTCGCAAAGGCGTTGAATATATGGAAGCAAACAGGATATCATTTCTTTTCCTTTTTTGATACGTTCTTCTTCATCGGGATAAATAGCAGCAGGCACGTCTAAATGGACCCCAATACGATACCAAGTGGTAATAACGGTAGAATCTAATTGTTGTTGAGGATCTTTTAAAGACAACGACTCACTATAACCAATAGTACCACCCATTAATAAACGATGCGGTTGTAATTGATTAGTAAGCCATTCTGTTGGATGAAATAATAATCGATTAATTAGCCAAACCCATTCAGATGTTGTAAAATGATTTAATCTATATTTATCACGTAAAGGTTTAAAAGTGGCTGATTCGTGAAAGGAAGACCATGTAGAATCTGCTGCCCATTGTGTTATTTGTACAATGGATACTTTTTGATCACGATAATAATCGCGATAAGAAAAGGCAGTTGGTTGATCTTCTGATGGTGAGACTAATTCCATGGTTTGCATTGTATTATTTAACAACTGGCGATCTTTACTCTGTAATTCATTAATATATTTATATATTTGCTGAGGTAGTAAAGCCATGTACCCAGGTTTTGATTCAAAATAAGCATTAAAATCAACAGGATAACTCATATCCGTGGTGTAAGCTGTACCTTCTATTAACATGGCAAAATAATAACTTTGAATTATATTCATCAACCTTGTGCCAAATGATCCACAGCCCATTAATGACGATTTACAACTGTACATGATGGTTAAAGGAGGTGTGTCAATATCAGGTGTACGATTTGTTACATACCCTATTTTCATATGGCCAAGTGCTGAATAAAGTAATAATAATCTTTCATCGGTTAATCGACTATGCTGGCTTTTGACATGAATATCCTTTGTTGCTGTTGTTGTTGAGGATTTATCTTTATAAAGTGATGAAGTGCTGTTTTTTGTTGATGATGGTATAAGTGATGATAAAAAAAAGAGTGCTGTACAAATAAAAGTAATTGTAAATAAAATACCTTTATTTTTAATTATCCTTGATAGTGACATGAATATGAATATCTATGCATATATTTATATTTTTATAGTAAATAATTATAAGATAGTACAAAAAAAAAAAGTGCAACAAAAGAGTGAAATAAATCAGAGCAATAAAAAATTTTTATTATATTATAATTTTTTAATCCCCGTTTTTCTTTTTGCGTTTCGGGTAAAAAGAACAAATAAACTTGATATTTTAATGCGATTTTCATTATCACTTCTTTTCTCTTCATCATCATTTTTTAATTAATATGAACTACCAATACTTTTTCTTAATCAATACTCCATTAAATGAAGTCAAAGATACTATTATCAAAAACATATAAATGATTTTTTATTTGATTAGAATATGAATAATATGGTTTATATATTTATGTTTACATCCAAACAATGAAAATAATAAACTGTATATATATATAGGTGTAAATACTTTTTACCAATCTATGAATAAAAGTTATATATTAGCTATTTTGAGAATGAAAATAACGTAACAGAAATACAAATCTATTTATTCTAATATTGAAAATATTTTTTTACCAAGAATTGTTGTATCAGTAAACAAAAAGTTATAAATAATATATTAATTTTATTTATATATTTATTAAAAAAGAAAGAGTTTTCATTTTTTAATTGATTTTTGGTTTTTTTAAATACGTACGCATCAAAAAACAGATGTGATATAAAAGTAAAATATGTAAAGATAATTCCTCAATAAACTTAACAAAAAGAAAAGCTACTAATCAGATCATATTGCTATACTTCCTATTATGAACACCGTTATAGCTTAGTTTTTTTTTAAAAAAAAAAATCAAGTCATTAAACTCATTATTAACCGTATATAATTTATCAAAAATTAACATTGTAATAAAAATAATGACGAATGATTTTGTAGGTTTAAATTATAAAAGTTCATGTATTTGCGGTCTTTAAGTTGGTGAAAATAAAGATAGGTTTTTGTTATATTTCTAACTTTTATAAGCAAAAATTTTCAAATGAACATTTGCTGTGATAGTATATATAGAATGATGCAAGTGAATAACTTTGAATTATCAATATTCACTGATGATATTGTGAAAACAAAGCCTTTATTAGTAGTAGTTAAGATCAAGATAAGGATAATATTTTTATAGTTACACTATTCGATTATGAATTCTAAAACCATACATATTATATATATAACTTTTTTTTTTTAACATAACGCCCATATCACGATATAAAAATTAATTGATATATATATATATATATATTATTGATCAATTGGTTTATTACCCATAGGTATAAATAAGAATATAGTATCATCTAAATAGATGATTTTTTTTACATAATCTCAAAATATTTTTACTATATAAAATACATACTTGGAAGCCCGCCGAAACTATTTTTTATTTTGAGCATTTTTAGTTAATTGTCATTTTTATACCATTAACTATCTTTACAATATGAATGATACAATTGCTGTATAATGTAATAATTTTTTTTATCAAAACTACCTTTACACACACACACACATGTATATATATATATATATATACCTATTTAATAAAAGATTTTAAATAGTGTGAATTTATTATTCAAAAAAGGCAATAATAAACCAGTAAGGAAAATATAACCTTTTTTTAAAAAAAAATGAAAATATATTGAATTTTATTAAAAAAAAGAAAAGAATATTATAATACAAGGAACATTAGTTGAAGAAATATATAAAAAAAATCATTGAAGAGGGTATTTTTATTTTATAAGCAGCATTCTTCCAAGCAACAACAGCAAGCTAATCCACAAAAGCTATTCATTAAAGTAATAAATATAATAGTTAGTTTTTTGTTGATAAAAAGGAGTACGTATCTGCTTTTTTTTTCTTTTTTCTTTAAAAAAAAAAAAAAAGAACTTACAAAGCTGTACAGCAATCATCGTCTTTTTTTTGTGGTTGTTGTTGCTGGATATATATAGTTTGAGGCTGAGGGCTAAGAACATTAAATTAGATAAAGGTTAATAACCATAAATAAAATAAACACATGTATATAAATTTTATTTATATTTACGTGGGTTGATATCTAGGAGGTTCATAATAACCCGGAGAAGGGTTATTAACACCAGACATAGGTGGATAAGAATATTGACCGTTGTTAGGTTGTGGATATGACATTATTATTTTTAAAAGTAAAAAATAAAAAGAAAGAAAGAAAGAAAAAGATATAAAAAGAGACTGGTTTCAGTTAAATTATCCTTTTAAAGTGAATTGTTTTAAATTCCGGATCAGTTAAGAAACTTGTACCTTGGCAATGATATTTTAGGTACTACAAGTAATTTTTTTTTAATTTACCTTTTATATATATTTTACTCTGTTTTTTTTATATTTATTCTCTCAATGTCATTATTTTTTTCTTTTTATAATAATAACAATAATAATAATACTATATATATATATAACTATAACTTTAAGCGTTTAATTGAAAAAATTAAACTGAGCTAATTTATTTATCATAAGATTACTTTCCTTTTAAGAAAAAAAGTAATATAATTATCATTTGGATGTAACTTTATTTTTATAATTTGTCCTTTTTTGAAATGATAATAAAATGTATACAAGGTATTCTATTATATATAATATTATATACCTTTATATATAGATTGATAATATATATAGCTTACTATTGTTTTAAAAGATCAATATATATACTAGTAACTTGGCAACAAAACAAAAAAATCTTCATTTTACAAGTTTGTATGTAATATTTATAAACCATCTCTTGACGTTACATTTTTTTTAAACTCTATTCTTCTTTCATCATGATATTCCCTTTATCTTTATCATCGCTATCTTTGTTAAATATAGATGTGTTGACCAAAATATACATATATGCATATTTTTTCAATCATTTCGGGATTTAAAGTCCTTTTTTTTTTTTTTACAAAAAAGAAGTAAAAATCAATTGAAGAAAACAACATTTTATAAAAAATTAGGTGTAGTTTACTTTATCAAGGATATAACAATAGAATTGCTTTTAAAAGTCAGCCCATTCTGTTTTTTCTCTCTCTCATAAAAAATTTACCCGTTTTTTTT
>MU612767.1:0-12127 GCA_025201675.1 Cunninghamella echinulata
AGCTGATTTATATCCTTCAAGCCATCTATACCATGGTTCGTTCTATAAAAAGATTTTTTTTTTAGGACCAGCATCTTTTTTTTTTTTTTTTTTTTATTTCATTTCCCTATAAAATTATGCAAAACCTTTTTTTTTTTAATTCGCTTTTACTCTTTTTTTTTTATTTTATTTTACGTATTTCCCTAACGAGTTTTTAATATTATTTATAATAATAATAATAAAATATCAACTATAGTTTTTTTTTTAAAAAAAAGTATTACCTAGTATGTATTCGAAAGTGTTCCATATCAGTGAATTGTTTATTACAATTTACCTCAGGACAAGTATATATTTTAATTCTATCGTTTGCTTGAAGAGATGAGGGAGAGGGGTAAGGATAAGGCTGTGAAGATGGTGTTAAATGAGATGCTGATAACAAGGAAGGATGCTGTTGTTGTTGTTGTGAGTGGTGATGGTGGTGGTGATGGTGGTGATGTTGTTGTTGTTGATGATGAGGTGGAAGCATAGTGGTAGCTGGATGAGGTGGAAGGTTATGACCATTATGTGAAAGATTTGTATGATTATTATGATTAGGAGGTAAATGATAAGGGCTTGAAGGTTGAGCTAAACGATAAGAAGAAGGTAAAGGTGAGCCATCTAAACGATGGTTAGGAGGTGGGTGTCCTTGATGTGTTTCTTGATGTTGCATAATCTTTTTTTTTTTTTTTTAATATTAAAAAAAAAAGAGGTATTAAAAAAGAGGAGAAAAAGAGAAAAAAAATAAAACAAATCACCCGCGATTTTTAAAAAAAATTATGTACTGATCAAGTGACTGAGTTTTTTTTTTGTCATACAATGCCATTACTAAATAATAATAATAATAATAACCTTTAATAAATATGTATTATTTTAGACGTTATTTATATATAGTTTATTGTATTCTTTATAGATTTGTTATATATATACATATATATATAAACTCATAATTATAATTGTATATACTCATTTTTTATTTTTTATTGTTGTTTAAAATTTCATTTTCTACTGAGCTTGAAAATATATTTACTAGAATGCCTAGGATAAAGCTGAACTACATTTAGTTTTTATATGATTTTACATACCAGTTCAAATATAAAATTATATACTAATAATCTAAACAGTAGTATTAATCATAAAATGTGTTCAAAAACATTATTACAAATACTGTTTATTAGCTGCAACTGCAAAAAAAAAAATAACGGCGAGCGGGATTTTAAATTTAACTTAAAAATGATTCATAGCGCATTTTTACTCTTTTCCTCCTTTTTTTATATATTTGACGCGTGGTCTAAAAAGTGATCAACTACTTAAACCTTAATTTTTTCTTACTTTGATCTATATTTCTTTATCTCTTTATCTCTTTATCTATATACTCTCTCTTATTAAGTAGATGGTGTCTTTTAAAAATATAATTGCAAATGGATTTAAAAGACAAGTTAACTATTTTTTTTAAAACTTAGGCAATGAACAAAAGGAATTGCTTGGCCCTTTACAGTCAACGAGAGTTTCTCAAGTTATCCGTATAGACAGTTTACTGATTACAGTGAAATGAAGCAATTTGAAAGTACAAAATACAAAAGACCTTAAAAATGACAACAAACTAGGAATGTCAATTTTCTTATATAATAATATAACAACAACAATACATAACGACACTAGTGCATAATAACACTAAAGTATAATAAAAATAATATTAGCTTCTAATTGTTATTTATATATTTTTAATTTTTTTTAGTTAATACAAAATTAATAATGACATATCAAAACTGATTAGATAGTAAGGATAGTATTACTGATGCTGGTGCTGATACAAGTTATATCAAAAAACCCATACAAACTTGCTTGCTGCAGTCATATCAAATAGTTACTGCTATCTTATAACACAGGCGCTTTTCATAAATAAATCAATACTGATAACCAAGTCTCTATAATATATCAAGTGTTAAATCATATATTATTATCAGGAAAAAAAAAATGTAAATATATGCTATTATTTCAAAAAAATAAAAAATAAAAATAAATAAACCTTTTTGGATTTAATATCTACAGTTTTTAAAATATACAGTACACTTTTTGAATGATAAATGAAATACATATATATATATATATGATAGTACTCAACAACCAACTTTCTGATATTAAAAAAATTAAAAGCAGTACAAACACTCTATAAGTAATAACGATTATACTAAGTGTGTTACTGGTACTTATAATCCCAAAATTATAATATCTAACTTCTAAAAGCAGTTTATTCCAAAGCCATACTATATTTGTATAGATGTATCCTTTTTTTTTTTTTTCTCCTACATTGATCGATATTTTATGGCTGATTATTTTGATTTCCTACTTCAAACCTTTAACAACTTTGTTAATCATGATGTTTCTAATACTCATGATGCTTCTGTTGATTATACCGATTCTCTGAATAACTCGTTACTATGGAATATTACCTTTTATTGTGCTAATATATCTGGTGTTTCTAGACAAGATATTAATGAATATACATATGGACTTCAATTATTGACAGCAGCCTTTATAACCAAGCATATAGTCTATCAAAGTACGATAATTATTTTTATTAAAAATACATTCGAGTATTTTGTATAAATTTTTACCCAATAGATCACTAACATTACATAATTAAAACGACGTAAATATGTGAGATAATCAAATACATTTTTTTTTTTTCAACATCACGAAATTGCTTTTTACTCTCTCTTTTTTTATTCTTAACATAAAATGAATTATTTTATATACCTTATTAATCATAGGAATGTTTAAATACTCGTATATTTTTTATACAAATAAAACGGATATAATCACATCATTATTTTCTGGTAAAATAGTAAATTTTATATTAAAAGATAATTCTGATATTTTTATTATCTTTATGCATTTGCCTATTTTAGGATAAAACTATAAACATTTTTTCTTGCTATTATTATTTTTGCATTAACTGGAATACATGAATTTAGATGGTTTAATCTGGGACATGATTTTTTTTAAAATAAAATTTGGGCAAAGTTCTTAAATTTTTTTTTTTTGTTAATCCATTGCAGAGAATTGATTTTGTTTTTTATTTATATAATAGCCTCTAATTTCACTTATTATTTTTGCTACATACTAATGCCTGTGGTTAAGGAGTATAGTAAGGTTTGCTCCGAAAAATATCAAATAATACAAATATATATATAATAATAACTCAACGTCATATTGTACCAACGAAAGTTAATCTAATTTAATAATCGTGCAGCCAGTTTTAAAGAAATAGAAGCAAGTATAAACATGCCAAAACAAAACATGATTGAAAAAAGTATTACTCTAGCGAAAAGTTGTTAGTTTTATATATTTGACTGCAATTTATTCTGTATAAACTAAAGCCTCATTTCCTCAAGCTATATTTGCATGAAAACCAATTAATCTAACATATATACAATCAATAATATCAATCTTACAATTAATCAAGGAAATTTAAGAAACTACATCTCAATGAATTTTATATGAAGGTGATAAATTTATTAGAACAATAGTAATACGCGCCACCAAGGATAATTTTTTTTTAGAAAAAAAAAAAAAAGATGATAAATAAATTGTTACTAGTGTATAAAAGAATATTATTTTACAATTCATATACAAAGGAATAGCCCTTTAATCGTATACCATTTAATTTACTATATCAATAGAATATTAGTATAAACATTCCCTATATGTAGAATAGTTTTCATAGTATGGTACTGAATATTGGTTAAATAAATTAATAATTATAACTTCAAGTTAATATTTGAGTGACTTTATATATAATTAGAGAGTTAGTTTGAATATTTTAATTAATCAGTAACTTGCTCGCATTTTATATGTAAAATAATTTTTATATGATGAGTGTAGATATTGGCTGATCTACTTAAATACTCCTAATCAAACTAAATAGCCTTTGAACTTTATAAAAAATATGTATGTAAACTAATTAGCTTCAAGTTTTAATGAATTAGTAGCATATTTACCCTCAGTATATAGATAACTATACATTCAGTGACGATGGATACTTGTAGACAGGTTTCAAAAAAATACTTTGTTTGCTAAAATAAAAAATAAATATAAAAGTAATACCCTAAAGTGTACCTTTTTATAAAACAAGTACAATATATATCAAGAAAAAACTTTTAACATCATAAAAGATAAAATAATAGTAAATAAGTATATAAGCTAACCGATCGTATAACAAAAATCCGACGTTTAATTACTGTTGTATATCAAATACGTGTGTATAAATATAAATAAATAAATAAAAAGCATATATAATTTTTTAATACGACTGGAACATTCTAATTAGATAGTATATGTATCTATGAAACGTAAAGTCTGTTTATCTAAAATTAAATAAACCAAAAAGCAATTATTTATCGCTATTTTTATTTAAAATAGTAATAATAATATCAAAACATAAATATTGATACGCTACAAATTACTTTACATTTAAATAATAATAAAAAATAAGTAAGTACTTTCATATTAACTAAAAAGACAAAAAAATAAAAATAGATATGTACATAGACCTTCATTATTCTTTACATCATTTTAATAATATTATTTACTATTACTTAAAATAGATGATACGAAATGGCGTATTTTATATAAATAATAATAATAATAATAATAATAACAAATTAAGCTAACATAAATAAACAAACTTATATTCTTATTTTCTTTACATGAAACAGTTTTAAATTATTTTTAAGAGATCAAAATAATAAATGTTAAAATGAATATAAAAGTAATTGATTTTATTTCTTTTTAATTTTATTTTTACTTCATTTATTAAAAAATATGGCTCTTTTAAAAATAATTGTCTCGTGTATTCTTTTGATTTGCTCGGTAACATTTGCATTTGCTGAAGAAGCTTATTTTACGTATACTGCTGATAGAAGGGATGAATTTACCTTTAAACTTACCGATAGTCACAAAATTGAAGAAGCAAGAAAAATCCTACGTGGGGAAGAAAAATATAGAATTCATCCTCAGGGTAGAATAATAAAAAGGCCTGCACCTTACAATCGAAAATGGACTTTCCATTTTGACCCTAATTCAATTAATTTCATGGAAGTTTCACTTGAAGTATGTGATGCAAGTGCACAGTACGTTGAAGATCATCTTGATGAAGCATGCGGTGCTTTTCTTCCAGTTAAGTATATTACTATGATTATATTATGTTATGTTATATAAAAAAAACTAATTATATAAATACACATATATTTTTATAGGGTTGTTATTGGTGTCCTTGGGGAGGAGTATTACTTAAAGAAGTTACTCCAGAATCATATACCTATAATAAGGTATATAATGTCAATCAATTTATTTTGGATGGTCAAGAACAACACCATTGTCGAGATTAATATAAACATGTATTGATATTAAATAATTGATTTATACTTTTTCGTTTTTATCAAATTTATATTTATACGGAACTAAATGTTAAGATGTATTATAATAAAGCTAAGAACTTTTGATTATATTTGATTTTTTAGTTTAGAGTGTGCGTTTTTTATTTTTTTATTTTCTTAATAAAATAAACTATGTATTTAATATAAATAAATGGCTATTATGATCTCGTTTTTTTTTTTTTTCCCTTCCTTTAATGAAAAAAAAAGCTATATGCAACAAAGGTAACATTTATGCCGCGATTTTGAATATATATAGATATTTGTATACATATATGAATATTAATTATAAAATTCAAAATAAATCTATATATATACGACAACAAAAAAACCATATTTGGAAAAGTGAATTTGATTTTTATAATATAAATATAAGAAGTGTCTATAATTTAGTTATATCATTATCAATATAAGAAAATACTAGAGATATTCAGTTATGGCTATTGTCAAATTAATTAACTATATGGCATGTATAATAGTATAATAAGAATGTTTTAATTTTTTAGAAAAACAAAGTGTTTTTTTATCTTTATTTTAAAATAAATAAAATTAGGCTATGTATTTATATATAACCTTTCTATTTATAATAAATAAATAAATAGATACTTGAATTTGAGAATGGAGGGAATAAGGCTTGCCCACCCATAAAGCTGGTGTGTTTGGATTTCCTTTTATGGTTTCACTCTTTTTCATAGTGTGTACCTAGCAATTCTTTTTTGTAAATAGGGACTGGAAATTAATTTTACTATATTTGTATATTTCTTCTTTATTTCACCAGTTAAAGTAATATATAAATATATATTATGTTTATCTGATTTGCATTATATAATGATAAACAATCGAAAAAGAATGGTTTTAAAAAAAAAAAAAATTAAAAGTCTGGACTTAAAATTTTTTGGTTACAAATTTTTGAATTTTGGAAAAAAAAAATTCTGTCTCTCTCTCTTTCCTCTTTCCCTCACTTTTTTTTTAATACAATATTTTACATATTTATATATATTTAATATATATATATATATTTATATCCTTTTTATGCCCAATGTCAAGTGATAATGAAGAAGCAAATAAAAGACAGCGAGTCAGTCGTGCTTGGTAATTCAATAGAATAGCTATCTAATCCTTATTTATTTATATATTGCATGCTAATATCAGTATTCTTATTGTGTATATTATTCTTATTATTATTACTACTACTTTAAAAAAAGTGACCTATGTAGACGGAAAAAGATAAAATGTGATGGTTTAAATCCTGTATGTAGTAATTGTAAAGCTTTTAATTTAGAATGCTCTTATAAAGATACGACAAAAAAGGTAAACAATAAAAGAGATAAAAAAATACAACTTTCTAAACACATTTTAATTAATATATCTATCATAATTATATACATAATATATACATATACATGTACATATATATCTATATATATATAGAGAGGACCACCAAAAGGATATATTGAAGCTATCGAAAATCGTCTTTATAAATTAGAGAAAATATTAAGCGACTTAGCTCAAGGGGATGATCCAAAAGCAAAACAATTAATGAATGAATTAAATACACCTTTAGAAACACCAACTGGAGAACAAATTACAAGTAAACCACAACGTCGTTCAACCAACCCAAGTGAACGTAATAGGGTCTTCTTTTGGCAAAATGCTCCTATTAGATCGAAGAGCAATAATAAAAATATCGGCAATGATATATCAACAATAGTAAATAGTGAACATCATTCTCCAACAATGGCTGGTTGTATTTTTGATTCAACGGAACAAAAGAATAAAAATAATGATAGTAATAATAACGAAGGGCAAAAAAAGGCAACAACTCATTCAGTATTAAATTCTATGGATAGCACAGGACAATTAGCCATGGATGCTGATGGGGAATATAGATATTTAGGAAAATCATCTGGTTTTTACCTCTTACAAAAAAGTCGTACATATCATCATGGGGCATTTCATTTATCAAACGTCAATAATGATAACAACAACAGTAGTAACAGCAATAATAATAATTTAGCTAAAGTTATCACTATCTCACCTTCTCATAATGCTCGTTCTCAACATTTTATGAAAAGAGTACCATCCTCCCCCTCATCTTCCTCTTCTTCAGTAGCAACAACATCAGTGGTGGATCCTACAGAATTACCACCACAAGAATTATCAACTAAATTAGTCAGAGCCTATTTTAATTATTTTTATCCTTTCTTACCTATTTTTTATAAACATCAGTTATCTTCAACTTTGGAAGATGCATCTGAGCCTATATCACCTTTATTATTAAATGCTATATATGCTTTAGCATCTCGTGTGATTGATGATGTTCGTGTAAGATCAGACCCAACGAAACCAGAAACAGCAGGCGAGATATATTTTGAAAGGGCAAAATTTCTTCTCGATAGTTATTATGATAAACCTAAAATTTCAACAGTGCAAGCGCTTATATTATTGTCCAGCCATCAACAAGGAATGAGAAAATCAGCTAGGGCTTGGTTATATAGCGGCATGGTAAGAAACTAAAACAGTCTGGCCAAATGACTAATATATATATACTATTCTTTTTTTTTTTTTTAACTTTAATATTTTTATTTATGTATACAAATGAAATGTATAGGCATTTCGAATGGCTTTGGATCTTGGATTGAATAGAAACTGTGATCACTGGCAAATTCCTCACGATGAAAAAGAGAGAAGAAAACGAATATTTTGGTGTTGCTTTGTTGTTGATCGTCTTGCAAGTGCAACGTTCGGTCGTACTTCCTGTTTTGAAGAAAGTGATTGTGATGTTCCTTTTCCGGTAGAAGAAGATGATTCACCTGTTTATACATCTGCGGTACCAAATACAGATTATGCACCTCCTGGTCCATTGTTAGTATTGGATCACTTAGTAAAAGTGTGTGATATTTTGGGTCATGTCTTAAAGAATATATATTATGCAAAATCTTTGCAGCAAGCTGATATGCGATATATTGATCATTTAGTGCATACACTCACTGGGAGATTAACCCATTGGTATAAAAGTTTACCATCTTCACTTTGTATTGATATTAATAACGTTGAAAATAGAATATATCCTTTACCGGTATATCAACTTCATATGGTCTACCATACTACTGTGATTCTTTTACATCGTCTCTTTATTCCTAATAATGCAAATGATGTATCTACCTCCTCTATGACAGATTATAATATTTGTGCAGAATCAGCTACTTGTATCATGAAGATTGCAAATAGTATGTTTAATTCAAACGTCTTGAAATACGTTTCCAACACCACCGTATACTTTGTTTTTACAGCTGGAATTATCTTTATCAATTCAGCAACATCCAAAAACAATCCGGGCAAATCATTTGATGCAAAAATAAATATCAATAACACCATGTGTATTTTAAATACAATGGCAAGCACTTGGCCTTCAGCTTTAAGAGGGGTTGGTATCCTAGGTGAATTGGCTGGGATTCACGATCTTAATCTACCTACAAGTGAAAATACATTACGTCCAATTGTTAACAATAATATTAATACGCCAACAGCAACGACTACATCATCTTTAGCATCTTCTCCTTCAAATTCACCAACTATTAATTCTAAAATGATGATAGATTATAACTCATTCAATCAAATAAAACAATTAAAGGATCCAAAGGAAAAGAAATATTGGGCACAAGATTCAGCTATAAGATCATCACCCAAAGATCATTCCGATTTTCAAAACATGGATAACCATAATAGCAGTAATATGAACCATAATAATCATATCAATAATCATGACATAAAACTATCAACCTCATCACAATCTATACAATCACCTCCTATTTTACAACAAACTTTTACAAAAGGAAATATGGATCCATTTGCCGCTCCCGATACTATTCCTATTCCTTCTCAACGGCAATTTGATCCTCTAAGCGCAGCATTCTGGGGGGTGCCACAATCACTAGATTTAAATGAATGGAATAATTATTTAGGTTCACAATTACCAACTTATCAACAGCAACAACAATCAAATCATTTTACTATAACACCATCTACTAATGGAGAGGATGGAGGGGGAGCTGCAGGAGGAGAAACGATGACGCACCAACCATCCTCATCCTCGTCAACAACATCATCATCGCATTTAATTCCAACCCGTAATATATCGAATTTTGGTAACAATATATCATTAAAACCAGCATCATCATCAATAGCATCCACATCAAATATATTTAATTCCGTGCTTCAATCTGATTTACCTTCATCATCTGCCTATAATCGATCACCAACTGCTTTAATATCTTCATCTGTATCAACGTCTAATCCTAATACTACTAATATTTCTAATCAACATAGCTCATCATCTTCCCTATCAAAATATCCTCAAAATTTAATTCATGGTGATTCTAACGTGGACATATTATCTGGAGTTTCTATTCCATTAGACATTCCTAATGTTTCCACTTCGAATAGTACATTTTTTGGGTTTTTAAGTGATAGAACATCTGGTTTGCCTCTTCAGTCAAATGCATCTTCACCTTCACTTTCTGAAACATCTCACCCTGTATTAAATAACTCTAATCATCATCAACAAAATAACAATAATAATAATATTCATTCAACTGGAAATCAAAACAGTAACAATAATAAGAGTAGTATTGATTCTACATTATACTCTAGTATTATTTTTTAATGATATATTTATAATTTAAATTGTATTTTTTTTTCTTTTTTACATAATCATTTATTATTACTATTTATTATTACTATTTATTACTATTATGTATTATTTGTATCATTATTACAATTATTATATTATTCAATAAAGCATGTAAATACATTAAAAAAATACCAGAAAATTAATTTATGAATTCCAAGTATAACTCTATATGTATTTTAAAATAAACAGCATGCATGCTGATAGTGGCAGTGGGGTATAAAAGCAATATATATATATATATATAAATTCTAAAATGATCATGTATATATAATATTTATTGTTCACGATAAGCTGCTGCACGAAGTAATGGTTCTTCCAAATAAACTTTAAGAGCTTCGGCCTGTAAAAAAAAAAAGATAAAAAAAAAAAAATAGCTTCATTAATACATCAAATCACACACGTACATCAGTACATATATATGAATATACGATGAAAAAATTACCTTTGCTTTTAATATACCAAGACTAACTGAGCTTTCAGCTACCATACATAATAGCATGGTCCCAATATTTGTAATAAAAACATTACCTTCCTATTTGTTTATTTTATATAAAAAATAATATATACATGGTGAATACTAACTCTATCCACCCATGCTCCCCCTTTTCCCTTTATTCTTGATTTTAAATATGGACAGCATCAATAGTAGTTTTACTTACTTCACATTCTAATAATATAAAAAGTGGTGAATTGGATCCATTACTTTGGAGAAATGAATCAAGATTGTTTTGTTTTTTATAAGCATTCCAAATATTGGCTGTAATAGCTGCATATATTTTGGCATTTTTATCATTATCGGTGGCAAAAGCTAATAAAGACCCATCGTATGTCATTAAACTATTATAAAGCAAAAATAAAGATAAGTATAAACAAAAGGTAAATAGTAAGCAATCTTTATATAAAGATATATATATTTACATATTTATATATCCTTTTTCTTATTATTGTCGTAAAAAGATGAATATTATTATACTCGATTTATTATATTTTTCTTTTATTACAGTGATGATTTAACACCATTATAAAGTGATTGTCTTAATACTTGTGATATTACTTTAGGTCTTAACATAGTTTTATTTTGATATATTTTATTAGAAAAAATATAAAGAGAAAATGAAAAATAGAAATAAAAATTATTTTAAATTTTTAAAAGAAAATACGGACTTTAAAAATAATTCAAATGCTTTTAAACATTTTTTAATCTATCGTGTTTTTCCTTTTTCTTTCGTTTCTTTTCGTTTTTTGTTACATATTTTCATTATTATTACCATTTGTTTGTTTATTATTATATTTGCATTTTTTTTTATTAATGTCATTAAATGAAGTTATAAAATCGAATGATTTAAGAACAAGATTAGAAAAAGCTGGATATACTTTGATTAAAGATCTTGAAAATAAAAAAATATTAAGTTTAACAAAAGGTAAAAAAAATAAATTAAAAGAATTTAATATAATTAAAGGAAAGTAATACACGTCAAAGGTATAAACCAATCTATTTTCTTTTCATTCTATATATAAATTATATTATTTAGAATTAGGATTATCTAAAGACGAAATTACTGAACTTGTAACATTAATTCAAAAAAGTAAAAACCTTCACACCATCAAGAAATAATTATATTTTTATAATTAAAATTTATGGCTATTTACGTTACTAATATATATATATATATATATTACATCGCTCCCTTTTTATTAGAAACAAATAACGAAGGTATAACAGCAAATCAGTTGCTTGAAGAACAATGTTATGGCATATCATTATCTTGTCAAAGGATGAATCTGATATTCGGCATAAATAAACAGGTTCCAAAATGTAGTATTACCGAGATAAGCGGGGCAATGGGTACTGGCAAAACAACACTTTGGTATGAAAAAAAAAAAATGAAAATATAAAGAGAGAAAGAAAAAAGAGGTTTTTTTTTTTTTTACAAAATACCGGATACTTTTTTAACTGGATAATAGCTGCTGAATATTTTTA
>MU612768.1:0-12124 GCA_025201675.1 Cunninghamella echinulata
TAAAAAAAAAAAAATAGGTTGCTATGGACATTTACATACAAATAAAAAAGAAATAAAATCTTTATTAATGGAATCTCAAAACTTATCAGATCAATTACAACCATTTTTATATATGAATGAAAATTTTCGAGCGCTCATTGAGGTAAAATATTTATTATCAATAAAGTTGACAAAAAATAAAAATAAAAAAAGAAAGTAACCTAGCTATTTTTAACACTAAATAGGGCTATAATAAAAATAGTGAAAATAAAATGCAATATAAATATGAAGTAGATGAGTTAATTAAAAGGTTTGCATGAATAGATATTGAAATATATACACAAGTAAATTAAAAAAGCGATGTAAATTTAACTTGATATTTTTATATAGTTATAGTGAATTAGAATCACGATATATTAATGCAAAACTTACAATATACGGTGATAAAGAATATTGTAATGTAATAGAAAAGAATATCAAGAAAATGAACGGTTTACCACAGATTACATCGATATTAAACTCCACAACAAAAACATATGAGGATAAAATCTTTCAACTTCTGCAAGACAAAGCATCCGTATTATCCGAGATTAAATCAATAAATGATGAATTTGCTTATACAAATATAAAATTTCAGCTAATGAAAAATGAACAAGGTATGAAACAGCAACTGTTTAATGATTTTATAGATAATATGGAAGATGTGATTGAAAGTTCATTAAGGCAAAGAACAACCCAGCAATTACTATTAGATAGCTATGAAGCTGAAAGAAAATTATATATAGATTACAAAACCAACTTACAAATTTGTTTAAGTGGTATAGACCACGAAGAAAAGAATACATCAACTCCTCTTTTTAAAAAAAATAAAGACCATGATGCATCTAAAAATGAAATATATACAACTATATTACAAATAAACAAACTATCAAAATCTAACGGTATAAATAAAAGAAAAAAAAATATCTATTATATATATATATATATATATATATATATGTGTGTACATTAAATATTTTTTTATTTTTATCTATTTTTAATAGTACAACTTGATTCTATACTAATAGCCATTACAGATATGATGAATTACGAAAAAAAATGGAAAAAGCAATGGTCCGATGATATAAATGCCACTTTGGAAGTCATCCATATATTGTAAATATCATTAAAACCGAGCAACAATTGATATTATATAACATACTAATATATAGATTATTATTATTATTATTATTATTATAATAGAGAGCAATCAAAAGCGAATTTATCACAAATGTTGTATGGTGAATCAATTACATTTACAAATCAATTAAAAATTAAACCAAAGGTATTATAAATATATATATATATATGAATTTATATTATGGCGTCTAATATTATGATATTTTTTAATATCTTTTATACGCTTAGTTATATAATGAATTACAAATTGTATTTGAGAAAAGGATCGAAGATTTTACAGAAGCATTGAATAGTTTGAATCTAGAGGTAATATCGTATTTATTATAACTATGATTATGATTATAATTAAAGTGAAAGTACGTAGTAATAATCATTTTATTTTATTTAGCATAAGAAGATGGATACATTATATAAAGAAAGGTGCCAATTGATAAATTTATTTTTTACAAATCCATTTAAATTTGAATTAAAAATGGAAGATTATTTGGATTCATTTAACAACAATAAATAATTATAATTGTAAAAATCAAGGTTTTTCATCCCTTAATATATAAATATCTAAATATGGAATAGTCTTATTAAGTAATGTATTTAAATATCTTTTTCTTTTTTCTTTCTTTCCTTTTTCTCTTTTCACTTTTCTTTCCTTGAATATTTGATACGCTTTTTTACCATGCATATGTTGGTGGTAACTATAACTTTCTTTATAATACTACCTGTTCTTATTGCTGCAAATTATCAAAGTAAATTATGGCCTATTCCACAATCTGTTGAATGGGGTTCTTATAATCTTGAATTAGATGTAAATAAATAAATAAATAGACATATATATATATTGTATATAATAATATAATATAATATAAACTGCAGTCTTTTTAATGTTTACTCTCTCGCTTTATTATTATTATTATTATAATTCTATCTTATTTCCCTTTTATATAGTCAAAATTTTATATAGTTGGACCAAACCAACCTATTATCACAAAAGCTATTCAACGCTATTTAAATATTATTTTAAAGGAACATTGGCAACCTGTACGTAAAAAATGCATTTTTAAAAAAGAATAAGAAAAATAGGAGATGGTTAGCGTAAAAAATTTAAGGAAAAAAATAGTTTCGTTTTTTACTATTAACATAAATCCAATTATTTCTATTATTATTTAAATATATACATGCATATTTAGGTACAATTTCCTTTTAGGGAAGAGGCATCGAAACAACAACACAAGCACAAACTCCAATCACTTATTATTCAAGTTGATGATGAAAAAAAGGATATTGACTTTGATGTAGATGAATCATACTCTTTATCCATTCCATTACATGCTAATGCACACTTAAAATCAAAAACAGTATGGGGTGCTTTAAGAGGTTTAGAAACGTTTTCTCAATTAATTCAACAAAAGATTCATCATGACATTGACTATGAAAATCAACATCTGTCTTTGCGTGATCTCGTGATTCCTAAAGTTCCAATTTATATTGATGACTCCCCTGCATATCCTCATCGTGGCTTAATGTTAGATACTGCAAGAAATTATTTCCCAGTGAAGGATATACTTCGCACTCTAGATGCTATGGCTTACAACAAGATGAATGTAAAATTTTGATATTTATATGCAAATTATGATCAGTATTAATATATAAACATTTTTTTTTTAAATATATATATATATATATATATATAGGTATTTCATTGGCATATAACAGATTCTCAAAGTTTTCCAATTGAATTAAATAGTATACCAGAATTAGCTAAAAAAGGTGCTTATAAATTCCAAGGCAAACATTTGGTTTATACTAAAGAAAATATTAAACACATTATAAAATATGCTCATGAAAGAGGTATCCGCGTAATTCCTGAAATTGATATGCCTGGTCATACTGGTTCATTTGCACCAGCTTTTAAAGATATTGTGTAAGTATACCATATATAGCCGTTTACTTCATTTGGTTTAATTTATGAGAATCCTTTAATTTTTAAATTTTTACAATTTTTATTTTTTAATAGTACTTGTTATGGTATGTATTACTTAGATCCTTCAAATAGTTGGGACAAGAGATTTGCTGCAGAGCCTGGGACAGGACAATTGAATCCTGTGAAAGCTAAAACTTATAAAGTTATAAAGCAAGTCATTGATGAAATTAATGAACTGTTCCCTGATAGCCATTATCATGGAGGCGGGGATGAGCCAGTTTACAACTGTTGGGATCAAGACGATACTATTAAAAATTATATGAAAAAAGAAAACAAGACACATGATGATCTTCTATATCAATTCCTAAGCAAAGAATTAGATATTATAAAAAAGAATTCAAAACAAACGATACTGTGGGAAGACGCTGTTACAAATAACGATTTACCTCTTCCTAAAGATGTTATTCTTCAAGTTTGGACAAACCCTGTTCAACTAGCAATTAAAAAAGGATATAAGGTGATTGCCTCTAATTCTAACTTTTGGTATTTAGATTGTGGTCATGGCGGTTGGGGAGGAAACGATACTTCCTACAATGAGCAATTGCGCCCAGAAATACCTGATGAAGTACAACAAGTTTTGGAAAAATATAACATCGCCGATAATTATAATCCATTAAATTGGGGCGGCCCTGGTGGCGACTGGTGCAGGTAAATATATATACTCTTATTATATATAATATATTGACCCATTTATACTAATCTTACATTCATAATATATATGTATACATTAGCCCTTTTAAAACGTGGCAAAGAGTTTATAGTTATGATTTAACGTTCAATTTAACTAAAGAAGAATCGAAATCGGTTCTAGGTGGTGAAGTTGCATTATGGTCTGAACAAACAGATAGTACTTCTTTAGATGTTAGACTTTGGCCACGTACAGCAGCAGCGGCAGAAGTGTTATGGTCTGGAAAGGAAAACAATAAACAAAGGGACCTTGGTAATGCCATGGATAGAATGTTTGATTGGAGGTATCGACTTGTCCATCGAGGTATTGGAGCAGAAGCAATCCAACCATTGTGGTGTGGTCAAAATCCTCACCTTTGTGACGCAACTTACCCAGCTGTTTTTCTTCATTAAGTATTTAGCGCATAATTTTTTTAAAATAAATATATAAAAATAAATGTTCATTATATCCTGATACAACGTAACGGGTGCCTTCTCATATTTGGAAATTGTTTTATTTTTACCGGTATAGTATTATAATTGTTTTTCATTATCTACTACATAATTGTATCACTCCTTTTTATTTTCCTTTATCATAGAGGATTTTTTCGGAATATCATCCATTGATTTATAGCAAACAATTAAATAAATAAAAGTCAGATAAAAGGGCTAAAGTTCAAATAAGTAAAAATACATAGTTTAGATATAAAATGGAATTAAAATAAAAATTATGATGAAAGTTCTGAAAACGAGAAAAATCTTGTTTTTTTATTGAATTAGAAATAAAATCGAATTTATATGATTTTTAAGATACATAAAATATTATTAAAGTTATTAAACAAAAAAATTGATGGAAATTATAACAAAATTACTACAGGCAAATTGATAAAATAGCGATTAAGAATTATTTCATTCTCAGATCACCATTAATATCTTGAAACTCAGATCAGTACACTTGATCTAATGCCCGCCTTGCATTTAAAAATCATTAAATAAAAATATTCAAAAAATCTATTGTATTTATAAAAAAAAATTAAAAGTATTATGGGCCCTTTAACATCTAAAAAATCAGAAAATAAAACTAATAAAATCTTACGAAGTTCCACTAAAACAAAACCAATGCGTATTGGATTATCAAATAAAGACAGAAATGTGATTCGATTGCAAAATGAATATAAGAAATGGGAACAATTATTATATTCCCTCCAGCAAGCAATCAAGTACATATCGTTGGTAAAACAAAGTTAATAAACTAATAATAATAATAATAGTAATAAAAAAAAAAGTATAAGCACGTTGTTTTTCTTTATAATATTTATACTTGTAATAAATAATAGAAACAAGGGGAAGCGACAAAGGAAAAGATTGTTTTATGGAGATCTCATGCTCAAGTAAAATTAAACTAAACCATAGAAGATAAGTATAAAAATATAATAATAATCTCTCATTTTTATTATTAATCAATTTTATTCATGAGTTAATAACAGTCAATAGCTGAGTCATTGTATCCATATTATCAAGAATATAAATCATCAATCCACCGGTATGATGATCATCTCACGTATTATAATTCTACAAATAATTCTGAAGATGATATGTCTAAAATGTTACGTGATTTACATGTTGATCCTGAAACAATCCATTATTCATCAGTATCTGGTGATTATTACTAACCAACTGATTAAATATCCATATTTACATTAATAGCTACATATATATATAATCTTTTTCAATTAAATAATAAGTAAAATAAATATGCATATGTTGCTTTTTTATAAAAATATATCCAAAGTATCCAATTTTTTATTATTATACTTTTTAGCCTTGATATGTATATATGCCAAGGTTGTATTTTTTTTCTTTTTTCCTTTAAAGTTAAAAAAAAAAAAAAGGGATATGATACAAAAATGTAATAAAAAAAGAAGAGGAGGGAGAACAAAAATGAAAAAGAATAAATACCACTTTTTATCGATTAATACGAGCATGTTGTGGCATTTCTAAATTGATTTTAGGCATTGGATGAACTACTTCGCCAGGGACAACCATTTTACCTAACGTTGTCTTTATTTCTTTTACTTCTACACCCATTTCTTCTATTTCAGGTGGTTTTGTTGTTGATTTACGTGACCAAAAAGTAGAAGTAATAGAGGTTGATTTTTTAGGAGTTGCAGGATTAAATGAACTTGAAGAATGGCTCTTGGCCGGTTGTGAATTAGTATTTTCTGTTTTACTTTGATTGCTACTCATAGATGTGGTTGTATCTGATCTAGACCGAGTAAACCCTTTAAAAAACCCACTGGCTCGATTACTTTGATTCGTTTTCGTAGTAGGAGTTGAAGTAATGGATGCTTTTCCAGATGATATCGAGCTATAAGTGCCATTTTTGTTTAATGCCGCTGCTGCTGTAGCATTGGCGAGTATATCAGCAATGATATCCATATCAGTTATATCACCGGAGACTGTGTCACTTTTTATTTTTTGGTTAGACGTATCATTGGTAGTAGCAGTGGCGGTATTAGGAGCGGTAGTAGTAGTAGTATTTGATATTACCATTTGCTGTTCTTTTCCTTCTTTATTAATTGATGATGAGGTAGATACTGATCCAGTTGGATTTTCTTTACTATCATCATTCTCATTGTTACTGACTAAAGACGTAGATTTATTTGGCAATTGTATAGATGCTTTTCCAGATGATAATGATGACAACGAAGAGGCCATGTGAGGTGAGTCATTTTCAAGTACTTCCTGCTATACAAAAATGAAATGAATATAATTTAGTTTATTTTATTTTTACTTCTTTATTTATATATTCATTTACCTGAGACGAAGATTTTTTCATATTTGATTCCTTTTCTTTATTTTCTATAATATCTTCACTTGTTATGAAAAAGCCAGCACGCTTAAGTAATTTAGGCATAGCCATACGATAAGATAAATGACCTTTAATAAGATCCGTACAATCTAAATTTTGAACACGATTTCCTTGAATCATTTCCAATGGATGTAAACCAGCCACATTGTTACCTATTACAGTAGAGGCAGCATTTGTAGCACGGAATAAAAAGCCAAGTAACCAATCATTTGTAGCATAACCATTAATAAAACGACCAGAAACGATGGAGGTACATTCACGCCATTGAGATTTAGAAGCAGATACTGGTGTACCGAAAAGCGCAACGTTTTCCACTAAGCCAAAAGCATGCACTCTAGCTAACTCTTCTAAACAATAAAATATCACACGAGCACCTAAAGAATAGCCGATCAATGTAACAGGACGAGCACCTACATTTCGATTCATCAAAGCATCTGCCAGTACTAATCCTGCTGACCGAGCACGATCTAAACCATTCGCCCAAGGATTATCTACCAAATAGCCTAATTTTGTTAAAGCCAGTGGCCAAGCTAACCCGGCTAATAATGCACCCATAATTGTATGACCTAACGCTTGTTGAACACTGAAAGTAACAGCTTCTGTAGCAAAAATTTTAAAAGCACTTCCTAATTCCTCCAACATCTCTGGTTCCCAAAAGAGATTATAATGGTCCCCCATGATTGGATCTAAGGTACTAAAAGGTAAAATAGATGATCCTTCTTTATCGTCTGTTTTTGGTAACCATCCGGTAATTGAAATAATACAATGAGCTTGATGGTGAACATGAACTGGTATAAATTCAAAGGTATTGATAGTTTTCATTCGTTTATTCATGCTGACAGCACCAATTCGACTTCCAGCTAAGGTTGCGGCACCAGTAATTAATCCAATCCCTGCTGTACCACCTAAAAATGTACTGGTTCCTGTCACACCTACTGTAGTTAGTAATGCGCCCAAACCACCAGCGATCACTGGTGCCATTAATCCTGCACTTAATCCCAAGATTAAACCACCTCCAATGGTAGCCAATCCAATCATGACATATCGTTTTTTTTTACGTTGATTGTTTCTTGAGGTTCTTTCCCTTTTATTAGATAGTTGAGTTGGGTCTACCATAGTAGTTGTATTGGTGAGCGATGTTAAGGTTGTACTAGCTGTCATAGTTGATTGTGTTTCCCATGCACCTTCCATCTGTATTAAATGGTCAGTAATCCGCCTTTCAAATGATAATACGTGATGATAATCTAATGAGAAATAATTTGCTATACATTGTATAAATACTCTACTGCGAGCGTCATAGTTTTCTAAGCTTAGACATATTAAATATAAATCACACATAACAGTCCATCTTAAATCAATAACAAATTGATCTGGTGTTGTTTCCTCTCCTTTTTTTATTGCTCTATTAGGACGAGAGGTTGATGATGAACATGTATTATTTTTATCTAGCCGTTGTTCTTCTTCATTTTCAACATGATTATTGTTGGCCATGAAAGAAGATAATGATGAAAGAGAATCAGATAATGGTAGATCATCGTCAAATGAGTTATGTATTGAACTATTGGTTGGTGAAGGAGGGAGAGGTGGTAAGGATTCTAAATAAAAGGTTTCATTTTCTATTTCATTTTCTATTTCAATTTTTTGAGAATGTCTAGTTATGTCATCATTGTAATTTCTATTGTTGTTGTTATACCCGATATTTTCGTCATTATTATTATTATTATTATTATTATTTTCATTAGGTTTATTGGTATTGGAGGAATCCTCATTACTGGCTACCTTTTTTTCTATTTTTGAAGGTTTTCCTTTAAAATCTTTTACATTAACGGTGGCTGTTTCGCCTTGTGAGGTAAATTGGAATACAAAATCTGTTGGTAAAATATCATGTTTTGATAAAGATTCTATCATTTTAATTTCTAATAATATAATAAATGTATAGATATATAAAATAAAATAAAATAAATAAACATTTTCTTTTTTTTTTTCTCCATATTTTACTCCTCTTCAACATTGGTTAATAAATCCTTTTTTTTTTTTTACCTTCAGGAGATATATCCATATGCATGTAGATGGCGCGCATTAACTTTCGTTGCCAATTATCAGCACTCATTCTTGCATAAGTAAACTCTTTGCCCTTAAAATCATGTACTACTTCTAAACTTGTAACGGCACATAAACCAACATAAGCCAATTTTTGAGCATCTGTAAAAACGTCTTTTGTTTCCTGAATGATAGGCCTTTCTTCCATCAGAGTAGCATTATCATTATCCATATCATCATCACCTTGTTGTTGATAGTGAGATGGCGTATAAGGTTGGTCTAAATCATAAATATGCGCAGCTTCTGATGTATTATTATTATAGCTATCGTATGTCATCGTTGGCGTATGAGTTACATTATCAATCCATGCTGAAATAACGGCATCTTTGTTAGTGACACCTCGCTTTCCCCTATCATGGTGTAACATATTCGAGTAAGTTAATTTAATAGGCATTTTGCCTAGTGGTATATCATCATCATCATTTTCATTTACATAATTCATTTCTTTTTCAAATATGAAATCTTGCTGTGTAGTTAAATCGCTTTGATTTTGTATTGAAGATGATTCTTTAGATTTATTGGATTCTTGGTGATGTACTGTTTGTTCTATATCTATAGTAACAATACTAACTGCTGATTCACAAGTTGAATTACCTTTAATGTCATTATTGGTGCTTTCAGTGGTATCTATTGTTGTTTGTTGCACAGCTGAATTAAGCGGTGATGGTAAAGACATTATTATGTTTTATTTTTTACAAAATAGAATATATATTTATGATTATAAAATTTTAAAAAAAAAAAAAAAAAAGTAGCGGAAGAGAGATAGAGAGAAAGCCTTTTTGGGGAATTTAAAGAAGCAAAAAAGGTAAATGGAGAAAAGGAGGGCGTTAACAATGAATGAAACTATTTAAAAAAAAAAAATGAAGGAGAAAAGAGGAAAAATATTATTTTTAATAAAAATCTGGGAGTGAAATGTACATCATTTTTTTATTATAGTATAATTAGGTAAATAAATAGATAAAAAGATAATAAATAAGCTAGCTTTTATTTCTCGGCACCAAATATGGATGGTGTGTGTTACATATAATATTAATTTTTGTGTATGTATGAATGAATGTACGTGTGTAAATGAATATAATACTGACTTTTTTTTTTTTTATCTTTTTGTATGTATAAATAAATAAACATTACATATATATATGCATATATATATATATAATATGTGTGATGGATGAAAGTATGTAAGTATATATATATAGAAAAGAGTGTTATATAAACATGAATCATTATAAATAATGAATAAAATAAAAAATCATAGAAAAAAAAAATTAAGGATATAAATTAAAAAATCGGCGTTGACCTGGGTATTTTGTGCGTCCTTGTTTGTTTAAGGATAATAATGGAGATGATTCTTGTTGAATAGATGCGTGAGATATTATAGGTGATAGTTTAGCTCTTTGTTCTTTTCTTGCTAATGATCTTGAATACCTTAAACCGCAAGCATTACACAACGTACGATGCCCACTTGGACCTCGTCGCCATTCTGGACTTTGCGATGTTTGGCAACTTTCACATCTCTTTTTTTCATTAGGTTTTATTCGCCAAGATTTTGATTGTCGTTTATTATTATTACTATTGTTATCATTGATCTTAGTGGGTTGTTTTGTTAATGAATGATTATAAGCAAGTGATTCAGGAGGGGGCGATGGAGAAGAGGATGATGTAGAAGAAGCATATTGATGAAATGTGTTGTTATCATTATTATTATTAGAAGTAGTGGTAGCAGTAGTAGTAGTAGTAGTAGTGTTATTATTATTATTATTATTATTAATATTATTATTGTTATATAATTGATATATATTAGGATTAGGTGGTGAAGCTGATAATAAAGGAGTTGTATTTGCTATTATAGATGAAGATGAGGATGAGGAAGAGGAAGAGGATGAAATGGTGGATGCTTTTGGACTATTATTTGGTGAAAATCTGTATTTAATTTTAAAAAAAAAAAAAAAAAAAGGAAAATAAATAACTCAATCTCCGAAGTTTCAATCATTTGTTGATCATTCTTTTTTATTTTTATTTATATATATATTTTACCTTGAAGAAAGATCAGAAACTGGAGTGATTTGAAATACAGCAAAAGTGATTTGACCATAATGAATTAATATTTTTTCAAAACGTAACGTACCATGCCTTGGCAATGTAATATTAGAGGTTGTTCGTATATGATTTGTACATGCAGCATTGATATAATAACCATTTGAAGGATATTGCTGTAGCGATAAAATCAAGTCATTATGTATTGAATCTAATATATCGTCATAATAGGAGGGCAAATACTGTTTCGCTGGCCATGACATGACAAGATTCTGTGTAACATTGTTATATAAATGGAAAGCACGGAGCGTGCCGATCGACTGTTGTTCATGATGATGTGCTTGCACATGATTACTTTTTTGATTATACGCTTGAAAGAGTGAAAATAAATTTGGAACGCCCTAAAATAAAAAAAAATAAAAATAAAAAAATGAATAATTCCATAAGGATAATAAGGATAGTAGTTTATATTTACATTGAGATCCATTCCACTTTCACAAAAAGCATGAGGACAAACAGGATGACCTTGATCACAATGAAAGAAAGCCAAAATCATATTTTCAGAAGTAGTGTACATGACTACATCTACTACAATCCAATCGAGCTCAGTACCATGATCATTTATATCATAATTAAAAATACAATCTAATTTTCTTAACCGGCATCTATAATAATAATAATAAAATAGTAAGCATTATTATAAACTTTTCATTTCATTTATTACAGACAGACAGACAGACAGATATATGTATATTGGCATAGAAAATAAAAATTACCTCGTGACAGCTCCAGCTAAAGTATTTAAATCAACAAACTTTTGAAAATCGTTTTGAGCTAATGTACGTTCTTCAGGATGAACAAAATCTAAAAACTGTCTTCCGAGTAAGAGATCTTTCATTTTATGATGATCTACTTCGGTATTCATAATAGTTGTTGGAAGATAGAGAAATTCATAATCAGGTAAAGATAGGAATGCCCAAAAGCAGGAAGCCATCTGAAAGAATGAATGAAAGAAAAGGAAAATAAACGTGGTTGATATTATTATTATTATTATTATTATAATAATAATTATAAATTAAAAAAAGACTTTTTTATTTTACCAGCACATTAATTTACTTTTAATAAAAAATAAAAAAAATTACAATATTAAATAAGGGAGTGAAACAAATTGAAGAAAAAGAAAAAGGAAAGAAACAATTTTTTGGAAACAATTTTCTTTTTTTTTTTTTAAAAAAAAAATAAAAAAAAATGGGGAAATAGAAAGAGCGATGATATGATTTGGGCTGTGCACAAAGACACTTTTATTATTATTT